>LPNX010521495.1:185025-303913 GCA_001517045.1 Pseudotsuga menziesii
TTTCTGCACCCCCGTTGCATTTGTTATTTGATTAAGCAACATATATATAGTTCGTATAGTTGATTTGAGCATTGTTTTCATTAGTCTTATTCTAGAGCTATCTTGTTGGATTAGTAGTATTGGTCGTTCTAGCATTTCTCCTCATAGGTACTCTTCTAGAATTTGAGGATGTCCCCCCTAGATCATTAGTCCACCTCAGTGTGTGTAACTAGACAACCTTTGTCCTATCTCAGTACCCCATAAGGATCCTTGGATTTCAGCTCTTCACATCCTAGATCGAAATCCAATTCTACCACCAATAGTCCACTCCATATCCAAACATGCAATATGTTTGGTTCTATCTCTGTATCTAGTGGAGGTCCCCTTGATGGGGCTAACCCCAATGAACTTTTCAAAGGGAAAACCAACTAGAATGTTGGTTCCATAAATTCCTTTAACACTATCCCTACCACGAGTCTCTTGCTCATGGCTAGTACTAGCCTCGTAAACTTGGTGAGACTAATTAATGATATCATTATGCATGACCCTACATGGCCTCAAATGCCAACAAAGTTACCTTTGGGCATCCCAAAGTTTGAAGGGAAGGCAAGAGAGGATCCGTAGAACCACATCGTGTCCTTTCATATATGGTTCTCCTCTAGTGGCATGTTCAATGATTCTATTAATTTGATTTTGTTCCATATGACCTTAACTAGAGTGGTAGCTAAGTGATATATTGATTAACCATCATGCATACATCCTAATTTATGTTCGTGGCCTCGACTTTCGTGACATTTTTCCAGTTACACGTCTGTTATGGTGAGGGGATTTGTAATATCACCAAAATTCATTTACCCATATCACAAACCACATCCATGATTGGAGATGATGAAGGAGTCTTTGCAAGAACAATCTTGATGACTGGGTTTTCCTATATTGGTTCTTGATATCCCTTCTCCCCACTATATTAAGGGCATGGCTTCAAAATGTCCACAAATGAAAGAGGAAGCAGTCTTTAAATATTAGTAGACCAACCTCATCTTTCTCTAGTCCAAGTACTTTTATACGATCATCCCTTATGCTCCCTGGAGTAACTCTATAAATTGTGACCCACAAGGGGAATGCCACTTGGGAGCTAGCATGATTGGTTTTGTGGCATCCTATCTAAATTTATACCCTCAATTGACACCCTTCATGAGAAGTTAATTGTATGGGAATCCATTTAATGGTGAGTGACATAATTAGGGACCACCCTCATCACCTTATTACCCCCCTGACCCTTTGTTCTCATCCTCCCATGTAGGAATGAGTTCCTTCTATTTGTCTCCTCCTACAACCCCCCATGTTCATGGTTCCTTGTGGAGTGATACTATGTGTGGCGGTGCTTCTACCAAAAATGTGTCTCCAATAATTAGATTCCTTGTGACATCATGATCAATCTTCATGGCCAACTTAATTGTTGTTCCTTTTATGAGAATTCAAACCTCGACGAATTTGTTTGTTGTTGTGAATGACATTGTGATGAAAATTGAGAGAGAAAGACTTTGGTTATGATGAGATGGGCAACTTAGAGCAATAAAATGGAGAACAATTAAGCTAGGGAACTTAAAGAAATTAGAAGGAAAGCAATTAGGGAAAAATCCTAGTTAAAGAAGGACAAAGGGAATTTAATAGTCCTTTTGGAAGTATAAGAAGAAAGTATCAAGGACAGGATTTAGGAAATGGAGGAAAAAATGAAAAAAACTACAAAACAAGTGATGCATTTGGAATTAGAACAAAGATAAAGATTTGAAGAGATAAGAAACTCACCATCCCAATAGCTTGAGTGGCTTCACTTAGATAAGGCCAAGCGGTAGCTATGGAAGAGGATATAGTGTGAGAGTAGTGAGAGCAAGCTTGGAAGCATGACCCCTCATTTCTCTTCTTAGGAAGGATGAAAATGCCCAGGAAAAAAGGATAGTGGAAAAAGCACTTGAATTGATTTTATGTTGGATAGTGTATAAGGATTTACACAAGCTATATATTAAAAAATAACACTACATTATGAATTATGTATCTTAACACTATAATTATGAATTATATGAATAAGGTATAAAAATAATATTTTTTTAAAAACAAAAGATATCCATTTCTATTTTAAATAAAATAGAATAAAACTTATATTCATTTTTTTATATCATAACAAAAATTGTACTTCACCAAATTTAAACATTAAATTACTAAACTAATAAATATTAAAATTATTTTGACTATTAGAAAACATATTATCTTTATGCTTAAAAAATAAATTAACATAATCCTACACTAATAGATTTTAAAGTTATTTGACCATAAAAAAACATATTATCTTTGTTTATTATCATATTATATTTATGATAATGATAAAAAAAAACTCAGTAACTGCAAGTCACGATGATCCATAGATGTTACGTAAGGGAATTTAGAGCTGATAGTTAAGAGACTCGGAGCTGCAAGTCACGATGATCCATAGATGTTACTGTGGACACATGTGGCTTCATTTGACCCTCTTTGTGTATATCTCACGTGATTTACAGGTTACCACTAAGCCAATCGCTGCAACTCATACTGGTCCATAAAACCCCTCAATATTGTAGAGATCCCGGTCAAAGGTTTTGTTCACTTCAATTCCGAGATGGTTTATGAAGACATGGTGACACTTATTGTTGTTGGAATGAAGTGGAGAAGTAATGGGGATGTGTCACCTACATAGTATAGGCCAAAATAACAGATGTAAAAAATTCAACGATTATGTTTTAGGATATATTCCATTATTTCTATCAATAAGATCATAATATGTTGGTACTTATAGAGTGTAAACTAACATTTCTAACCAATATTGGTTAACGTCGTACCAAAGGAGAGGATATTTTATGGTTGTAAAAACAATTACAAAATATAAATGTATCTCATTTATGTTTCAGGGACAATACACCCACACAACATGTTTCAGAAAAAAACAAAAAAATAATAAGATTGAGTAAACCAACATGTACAACCTACAACCAATCAACCATTATATTAGTAAGAAACACCACGCCATAAAACAAGTTTGACATGACACAAAAAAAGTCTACCACACACTTAACTTTAAAGTAATAGAGTAATTGATGGAGGTAATGTCCTATAAACCATTAAATCTAAGTGTGACCCATTAAATCTCATTACAATACATATACCCCAACAACCCCCTTTTCTTTCAGCAACCATAGGTCCTAGGAACTATAGTCCCCTTGTTCCCATTATTTGTAAGGCTCGCTTATCACAACCTTCTATTCTTTGTAATTTATGATATTTATACAATCAATATTCTAGGATTATTTTGGGTTCTTTGATTCTTTTTCATGACTAACACTTGAATTGCTTGAAGCTGAAGTTAATTCTTGTTGGATTTAGTATATATATAGTTGTCCACTTTGTGAGGTTCTAGATGAGATGAGCACATTGAAAGCATTGTAGCTGATAATGACAATTTCATCCACATATTTATCAGTTGGTACTATGTAGATCTTGTTGAGCTCATCGTCAATAAGATAGATTTATAATCAGGTAAGAAGAGAAAATATGAAATTTCAAGTTTCTTGTCAAACTGAAAAATAAAATTTAAGAGAGAATATGAAATTTCAAGTTTCTTGTCAAACCCAAATTTCAAATAGCCTCGACAAATGAGTTGGTATGGCTCTATTCTATCTAGGTTGATCCAGTCTAGCATATGAGAGCGGTTTACTATTGCTCTTAGGGTTTCTCCAAGTGCCATTAACCCTGAAAATTCCCTTACACTCTCCATCATTTATAAGTTCATAGTAGATAAACACTCACATTTTCTTTCCTACCACTATTTTGAAGTTGTTGCTTATATGTTTGATCTAATGTGCATATCTTGAATTTAAATCACCACAAATTGAATTTTTCCATCTTCCATTATTCCACCTACATGTGGCCACCTTTCATGGATTTTGAAAACTCCACCCACTAGAATTCCTTTCATTTTAACAAATTAGTCATGCCATTTGTTTCAACAATTTTGAAATCAAGTTCAATTGAATCCATTTGCAAGTGTTGGGAAGCTTGGTTTGGTAAATTCATTTAAACTTACAAATGTTGTTCCTACAAGAGGCAAATTTTTTATTTGTTGTACTCATGGATGATTTTAAGGAACCATACATATTTAAATGTGTATAAATGTTGGCGAATATTACCAATTTTTAAAACGCCAACTATAAAATGTTTGGCAATATTTTTCAAAAAATATTTTAATTTCCAAGGATTTTATATCGTTTTTATTATAATTTGGTGATTTTTAGGGTGAAAAAACTTTACCCCATCAAAATTGGGCAAAACAAGGCTTCAAAAAATGCAAAATAACTAATGTTTTGGGAGAAAAACATGGAAAAATAGCCTACTCGGCTAAAATTCGCCCCTAAAATGATCCCTACATATGCCTTGGAAAAGTCCATAGGAAACTTAAAATTCTAAATGCACCATTTATCTAGTGCTTCACATTTCAAGACCAAGAACCACATCACAACCTTCAAACTTTTCAAATAGAAGGATCACTTCCTTGACAAATACATGGCTTGCAATAAATTCCTTTGTATAACCAAAGTCTCAAAGTGATTATCTCTACATAAGAAGGGAAATATACTTTGCTAAAGGGTGACCAATGACCCAAGAGACAAAAGGTATTGTTTGTGATGCCTTAGGATTTACTTAAACATAAAATTGACTAGCAGAGGCGATTGTATATTGGCACTTCGTCAATTCACATAACCTAAACTACTTTGCCAATTTAGATGTCCACCATTTAATATAGAATTTTTTAGGGATTACTAACTCTTCATGAAAACCAATTCCCCAAATCACTTCCCCACAAATCAACCCATGGATGAAATCCTTTACTATTCAACTTCCTTTCCTCAAAAGTGTGTCAACCAAGTAGTCCAGTACTTGAAGTATATTCCCAACTTATAATATTGCCAAATCCCATCCTCTTCTAGGACCTGCAAATTCCCAATTTACCTTCATGTACATTTATTTCCAAGCCTTTGACATCTTCCTAAGAAGTCTTGAACTTGGAATTTTGTATGAATATTGTTTTTCCAACAATATTGCAACTCCAATAGAGGCTCTTAATTCTATGGCATTTCCCCTTTCTCTTTATAGTGGATTTTATTTAACAAGTCCTCTCATGTTCACTATATTATTGCTTGAAGGTCATTGTTGAAGTCCTTTTAGTACTTTTCTCCTTACTATCATCAATGGATTTCAAGATAACTTTTTTTCCCTTCAAAATCTTTCTTTTGATCAATAGAATTCACACGGTTTCTCTCCTATGAGGATTTATGGAAATTGTGTTGCTATATGGTTAAATATTGTAGAAAAGACAATGTATTAAATTAGATTATCAAGTGTTTAGGGATTTGTTGAATAGTTGTCCCACGAAATGAATCCTTGATTTTTTTTGACAAATCTAATATGAATTAAATAAAAATAGCATTAGTGTATCCTAATTCCTGATAATGCCATTCAAAGTGATCAGTTTTGAACATAAGAAATGTTAAATTGGTATCATGCATTTTATACCAATTATATATATGCATTAAAATGTATAAAAAAAATTGTGATTAAGCTGGAATGTTTATCTATTTTTATTTTTATTTTAGTTTTTCTTTTTCAGCCATTTACCTTATACTTGTTAGCTTATTATTACACCTTTTTAAAGCAATTGTAAGTTTATTATATTGTGTAACTATTAAAATATGGGTAAATAAAAAAAATACCCAATTGATTAAGTTTTTGTATGGATAAACAAATAAAAAAAGACCTACCGTATTGGATTTCAGCCATAAAACTTTCACCTATCATTTTTTCCTATTTTGACATAATTTATAAACGTTTTTTTACTGTTTTCACATAATTTATAAACGTTTTTCCTTTGTTTTATTTGACAAGAAAATCAAAATCTGAACTAAATTTGACAGGAAAAATAGCCCATGGCTCAAAATGCAAAGTCAAAGTCGTTTCGTTTATCACCCACAAAATTAATTAAAAAGATGATGAGACATTCATTCATTTGACTGACTTCGAGGAATTCTGATTGTCATTCACATGGTTGGGAGTTTATCAGAATTAGTTCAATTATGTCATGTGCTTATGATGTCATGAATTAGATTTATATAGTTCCAAAATTTTAGATATCAGATTAACAATAAAATCTATTAGAAATTTAGCATTAAAAAAACTGTAATATATTTTAGTCATATTTAATTAAACATGCTTTTAAACATGTTTGTAAAATATTTGATTTGATTGTAGTCTATTTGGATAAGATATTTGGCTCTCACCCAAGAAACCCTGTTGAAATATTCAACATAATAAGATACATAAATTTGTTTACATTTTTGCAACATATTTTAAACTAAAAACTATTTAAATTTTAGTGTTTTATTTTTACTTTTGTTCAAATTTTTTTTAAAATTTTAATGATTTAAAGCTTTAAAATTTATAATATATATTTTGTTTTATTTTTTAATTATAAATATCAAATATTATATTAAATTAAAATTAGATTTATTTTGTAATATAAATTTTACTAACGAGTTATAATATTATATTTTAGTTAAGGTAATATTTTTTGGAATATATTATTAAAAATTGGTTTCATTGCTTTATAATTTATTTTTGGTATTTTAATTATTTAATATTTTTATAATTAAATTTATAAATATATTATGAGATAAATTCTTCCCCTCTTGGCTACTATATATAGAATTTTTAATGTTCTCAAATTCCAACACTACATGCAAATATTGAATGGTTTATCTATATTTAAAATAAAATTTAAACTGAATACCCCACGTATTATTAGTAGAAAATGATTGAATTACGGATAGATATTTGTATTTCTGTGAATAGTGAATTAATGGTGTATGCTTTAATTTTGAATTACTTTAGTCTGCAGGAATTATCAAATTTGTTCCTTATGACATGAAACTCTGGACCTTCAGTGTAGTCTCTAGAGAAAAAAGCATGCCTCTCATCCAAGTCAAATACAAAGGCCAGAGAAAGGAGTCCCCAGCAATGGAGATATCTTCAATGATTCTAGAGAAAATAGACTACATCATAAGCATATATTGGATGTTGTCGAGGATGGTCTCATCACAATTTGTTGGGTGTATTTTTTTTGAGTGGAATTCACAGAGCCAGAAGTCGAGTGCCAAAGAATAAACAGAGTTCCAAAGCATAAAAAGCTAAAAAAATTGAATTCATAAGCATAGGAATAAATTGAATTCATGTACCATTAAAAATGGTTTATAAGAAACTTGAAAATCAAGATTTTCAACAATGGATTCAGAGCAACAAAAGTGATCTGAATTGTTTTTATCTATCATTGACAGCCTGCAACTCTTACTACATCTCATTAGCTCTGTAAATATCTCACTAGCCCTGTAATCTATAATATATGAAGAAAAGATTTGGAAACAAAACCTGTGTCTAGCCACCATGGGGGCTTGAATGTGAGCTATTAGGTGGCGTTTTTCTTCTTTAGTCCTGGCCCATTTGTTGGTATGAGCCTATCATCCTTCTTGCAGCAGGAAGATCTACCCATCTTCTACCATGAAGAGAATAGTGGAATTATAGTTCTTGTGAATGAGGGTGAACACAGTTACACATGGCAAACATGAAGGGGAATAGATGGAAAACATGCAAAGATCCACATCTTCAACCATCCACATGTCAACTGAGATCTGAAATATGTAGTGCCGAAGGAAATATGATCCCTAACATTTTATGTTTATAAACTAATGTTATCTTGAAGATAACATTAATGAAAATGAAAATGATGTGACCTATAAGATATCTCCAAGCATTTTAACCTTAAGTTAGAAAAAGGTAAAAATTAAATTGGCCTCGCTATGAGGACAAATAATGCCTCAAAGTTTCCTATTGGTTAAATAAACATCATAACCATCTCACACTAGAAACATAACATAGAAACATAAAAAAAAAATTCTTAGTTTTGTTTGGTATTTGTGTAGAACATTATAAGGTAAATGATAAAAATTTGTCTTGGTTTTTGTGTAAATTATTAGAAACCGGTGGCAAGCCGATTCATAGTGTCCCTGCTAGCCGCTGGCGGGGCTAATAATAATGAATGAAAGTAAGGACCCTAAAATTTGAGTCTTATGTGAGTGATTTGTTTTTATTTTTTCATGGCGAGTTGAGTTTACCCGAGAAGCTTCAAAATTACTTGTCAAGACCTACTATCGTGGATCTAACAACTCCCCATATTTTTGTAGGCTTGTGTCTCTCCTTCGGCCCCTAAAGAAATAAGGTTAATGCACAGTATTTGTTTAATATGATTCATGTGGGGACACCAAGTATCTTTATTTGTTTGTTTAGTTAATGAACTTTGTTATTAAAGAGTTGTAGAATAACATAGCTTTCTACTCTTTCCAGTAGAAAATTTTAGAATTTGTATAATTGGTAACAATTACATAGAAAACAGAGAGCAATAATTAAATTGATTCCAATATATATGTATCATGATATGTATTATACATACAATTGTGTGTTCATTATCCATTCACAATATAACACATTAAAATGAAGGGCATTATGGAATTAACAAAGGATGGTAGGATATCTTCAATAAATGCTATTGAGCCTAAGTTAAAACATCTCTATGCACAAACAAAGATTATAGATTGAAATTCCATGCAATTGGGAAGGTCAAATTTTGTGATCTCATACCATTATGCATGAAAAAAATATTTATCGTATTGATGGAAAATCATTGGGTTCTTAAAATTACTAGGCTCTATTTTCCCACTGGGTACACACATATAGGTATTGGAAAGGGATTTCAGCTCCTTCCAAACTATGTTTTTTCATTGGTACTTCTTAATATTCCAAGGAGAAAAGTTGAGGCACAAAGAAAGTAGAGGAAAATAAAAATTATTGTAGAGCTCATAAAAAAATGGCATCCAACCTTGTGAGTGTGCATTATGTTAATGTGGGGTTTATCACAAGTCAAAATTCACATGGGATGCATCAAGCACAAATATCCAAATTAGAATTCTAGACTTTGAGATGATTCCTACATCTTGCAATGTTGACTTACTTTTTTTTAATCTTTTTGGATATTTGATTTTTATGTGTTTTATAGTAAGGGTTGATGGTGATTGCAAGTAAACAAAATCACAAAGAAATAATAAAAATGACCTAATAAATAAAAAACACATGCATCAAAATTACTAAAGCTGTATATACATTCAAATACACATTTATATTCCAAAAGTAGTTCCAAACTCACCATGATTACACGAACAAACAAACTCAAGATTGTGAATTCAATAATTTGTCGTACATTAGCAAAATATAGCGGTAATCATAAATAAATGGAATACACATCCAATACATAAATGCTCACAAATAAATGATGATGAAAAACATCAAACGAATCAAACAATTATTCATCCTAAATCAATGTGACTACATATATTCACCAATGAGAATTTGAAGATTGGATTACAAAATAATCCTTTTAAGTCCCTCTCTCCTAAAATATCCTTTATAATACGATTAAAGAATAATATAAACAAGATATAGGTAATCATAAATTAATGCAATACACATTTAATACGTAAATACTCACAAATAAATGATGATGAAAAACATCAAACGAATCAAACAATTATTCATTGTAAATCAATATGACTACATATATTCACCAATGAGAATTTGAAGATTGGATTACAAAATACTCCTTTTAAGTCCCTCTGTCCTAAAATATCCTTTACAATAAGCTAAAGAATAATATAAACAAGATAAGTTGTAGAGTAGCAAGTCCATGCCCTATGGGTTTAGATAATTGTATCTGTAATTTTAAACATTTGTTTGAATTTTTTATTAGTTATGCATGTAGTTCTTGTCCTAAGTCATGATAAGTCGAGAAGCATATTCCCGAGATCCAACTTGAATCAATTCAAGATTGATAAAACTTGATTAATAAGGTTGGATTGTTGGCCATCTCTAGTAAAGTTGCATAGATTGTCATGTTTGAAACTTAACTTATAACGTTGGACTATTGGCTATATCTAGTAAAGTTGCCTAGGTTGTCATGTTTTCTATCTTGGTTATGTAATAAACTTATCACATTCATTTCATTAAATATATTGTTACCTATCCTATACCCACTTCATTGAATAGATTGTTATCTCTGAGACAGAGAACGTCCGGCTGAAAAAGGCGTCCACATAACATTCAAATCCCATATCTCACACATATTTGTTTTATCACGATGACTTAATGCACAAGAATGTTCTACAAGATACCAAGTTCTTGCATTTTATTATTTGAATTAGCACACCAAAAATTAAAGTTAGTTTGTTGCCAAGGATTTGAGTTTTGAAATTATTTCCAGATGTGTTATATTTTCCCAAGGCTAGTTTGATTCATGCACAAATTGGTCGAATTTTACACAACAAGCATCTCTTCAAGGTACTATCCCGTTGCTTTCGGAGCTTGGAATTACCATAGACAATGCAAATTTATTGTCATTGAGAATATAAAAGTGAAATGGTAAAAAATACCATCATAACAAGGAAATGATATATCAAGTCTACATGGATAGTCACATGGGCGATATACATGACCAATGTGCACATGGAATCCGTGTGTCGTCTTCTATTTTGTTTGATTTTCCCCTCTTACTATGGGTGGCCATTGCTTTCACCATGTGGAGAACCAAGCACTCTTGGCTAATTTACGTTTAGAATTAAGTTAGTTGATCCTTCATCTCTGTCACTCCTTTGATATCAGGTATGTCTTGGGCTTATACTGCTTGTGGTTGTACAACTTTTTCGTAGTCTATGAAGCCATCAGGACGCCCAAGAATGTACAAAGTCGAGATTGACGAGCATTAGTGTTCGTCTCAAGGAAGGTGCATGTACATGTATATAAAAGGTAAGGTTAGTTTGGATTCAACATGATAATCAACAAAAAACAAATCAATAATTTAATACATCCTGTGCAAATCCAACCCTCAAAATAAATCTGGCTTTATGTCGTGCTCTTGGCTTACATATATGTCTGGTCTCGGCCACATATATGTCTTGTTTATTGTTTTTTTCTTGGTCGACCACATATATGTCTTGTTATTGACACAAAACATATTATCAAATGTCTAATTCAGCCATCATTTAAACGATAAAGAGCCTACCTTAGCTGGAGAATGAGTTACAAATAACATTCACGTGTTGCTTCTTTATACATCTCATACACTCGTCTTTAGGCCTGTCTCCAAGTGCCATCACTGAAGCATAGAGTATTCACGGGTGGTTGGAGGGGGGAAGGCAGTAAAATTTGTATCCCACGACCAAGAGGATGAACAGTAAAGAAGGAATGAGTCAGTCACAACAAAATGCAACCACCCATCTTAGAATGCAACAAATATTTGATGCAAGAATTGATCACAGAGATGCCAGACTAAGGAGCCGAGGAATAAAATGGAGAGTTGAAAACTTCCTTGAATTCTCTTAACAAGGATCTGGAATCCTCCAAGGTGATGGAAGAGGAGAAACAAGGCTAGATATTTCATTTAGGATATCATCTTTTTGGACATCGCAGAGGAAAAAACGTGCCTGGAGTAGAGACACAATTTTCTCCTCATGCAAATGAACAAATGAATTCGAGTTTGATCTGAATTGTCTAAAGAAGGATATTGAATAAAAAAATATTCATCTCGAATAGTTGATAGAAAATGTGGAGTCATATTTGATAGAAAATGGAAAACTAAAGAAATATATTAAATCCAAAGATGTTAGACAGAAAAGATGGAGTCACAATGGCTGAAAAATGGAAAAAAGAAAACAGAAGCATGTGTATGAAACTGAAAAATGAAGAAATGGAAAGCATGAAAATCCAAAAGAAAATGGTGCAGAGGGTGAAAGAAAAACACCAGTGAAATAGATGAGTGAAAAAATAACACCTACGCAAGTGCTCAAGGTCTAACTTTATACTTGCTACACAGTTTATACTACATGAAGCATGCTATAACTATTTTGGTGCTTGTTCAGTGACTTGAAACACGATTAGTGGATAAAATTCATTATTATGCACATTCTTCCGCATATGGTACTCATTTTATTGTTGGAAACATCAGCCTCTATAAGGATTTCTAAGGTATAGTAAATGCCTTAGCTCAATTAAGTGGGTTAGATAGTCTTACTCGTGTATTTACCCAGAAGTTTCATCATTTGATTGGAATCAACATGCATATTCTAGCACCTATCATGGGAACTAACTCCCTTTCTTGTTGTGATACAAAAAAAGTTAAATCATTGTGAGAAATAGGGAAGATTATTGTCCTCCTCCATTGATCAAATACTTTTCTCTCACATTTTCGAGGAGCATGTCGCAACTTGGTTTGAGTCTATCCTAGTAAAAGATTTAAGTGTATTAAGCTACGCGAAGACAATATTTTATACTGTAAGTATGAGTTACCTTTATATTTTGTGTCACAATTGTAAGTATGAGTTGCCTTTATGTGGTCGAAAGAAATAAGTATTTATATATAAATGAAGCAACATTACTTAGGTTTTGGAAAAAAAAAAATTGTGGGATGTGTAAGGGAAAAACTAAAATTTAAAATGAATACCCAACCTATTATTAGCAGAAAATGATTGAATTACTGATAGGTATTTGTATTTCTGTGGATAGTGAATTAATGGTGTATGCTTTAATTCTGAATTACTTTAGTGTGCAGGAATTATCAAATTTGTTCCGTATGACATGAAACTCTGGACCTTCAGTGTAGTCTCTAGAGAAAAAGACATGCCTCTCATCCAAGTCAAATACAAAGGCCAGAGAAAGGAGTGATCAGTAGTGGAGATATATTCCACGATTCTAGTGAAAATGGACTACAACAGAAGCATATCTTGGACATTGTCGAGGATGGTCTCATCACAATTTGTTGGGTGTATTTTCTTTGAGTGGAATTCAGAGAGCTAGAAGTGGAGTGCCAAAGCATAAAAAGGTAAAAAAATTGAATTCATAAGCATAAGAATAAATTGAATTCATGTGCCATTAAAAATGGTTTATAAGAAACTTGAAAATCAAGATTTTCAACAATGGATTCAGAGCAACAAAAGTGATCAGAATTGTTTTTCTCTAGCCTTGACAGCCTGCAACTCTTTCTGCATCTCAGTAGCCCTGTAAATATCTCACTAGCCCTGTAATATATAATACATGAACCAAATATTTGGAAAAAAAACCTATGTCTAGCCGCCATGGGGGATTGAACGTGAGCTATCAAGCGGCGTTTTTCTTCTTTAGTCCCAACCCATTTGTTGGTATGAGCCTATCATCCTTCTCGCAGCAGGAATATCTACCCATCTTCTACCATGAAGAGAATAGTGGAATTATAATTCTTGTGAATGAGGGTGAACACAGTTACACATGGTAAACATGCAGGGGAATAGATGGAAAACATGTAAAGATCCACATCGTCAACCATCCACATGTCAACTGAGATGTGAGATATGTAGCAAAGTAGAACTAAGCCAAAGGAAATATGATCCCTAACATTTTATGTTTATAACCTAATGTTATCTTGACGATAACATTAATGCAAATGAAAATGACGTGACCTATAATATATCTCAAAGCATTTTAACCTTAAGTTAGAAAAAGGTAAAAATTAAATTGGCCTTGGTATGAGGCCAAATAATGCCTCAAAGTTTCCTATTGGTTAAATAAACATCATAACCATCTCACATTAGAAGCATAACATAGAAACATAAAAAAAAATCTTTGTTTTTTTTGGTATTTGTGTAGAACATAAGGTAAATGACAAAAAATTGTCTTGGTTTTTGTGTAAATTAGTAGAAACTGGGGGCAAGCCGATTCATAGTGTCCCTGCTAGCTGCTAGTAGGGACTAATAATAACGAATGAAAGTAAGGACCCTAAAATTTGAGTCTTATGTGAGTGATTTTTTTTAATGTTTTATGGCGAGTTGATTTTACCTTCAAAAGTACTTGTCAAGACCTACTACCATGGATCTAACAACTCCCCATATTTTTGTAGGCTTGTGTCTCTCCTTCGCCCCCTAAAGAAATAAGGTTAATTCACACTATTTGTTTAATATGATTCATGTGGGGACAACAAGTATCTTTGTTTGTTTGTTTAGTTAATGTACTTTGTTATTAAAGAGTTGTAGAATAACATAGCATTCTACTCTTTCCAGTAGAAAATTTTAGAATTTGTATAATTGGTAAGAAAGACATAGAAAATAGAGAGCAATAATATAATTGATTCCAATATATATGTATAAATACAATTGTGTGTTCATTATCCATTCACAATATAACACTTTAAAATGAAGGGCATTATGGAATTAACAAAGGATGGTAGGATGTCTTCTAGTTTCTCATTGCATCCAACATATCCTTGGGAGTCTTCAAGGATGATACATGTGATATCCAATGGAGATGAAAATAATCCTCTTGGATTTTATTGTGTCCTTCTTATACCCTGTCTTCATCTCCCTCTGGATTTGCAACTTCTGATTTGACATAGTTCTCCAAGTCATGCTTATTCAGGTATGAGAATAACTCTATACTTATATGGTCAACATTTCTCAGATCCTTCAAGATTGTCCCCAATATTGGTACAGTTTGTCATCATAATAAAATTGAGAACCTCAAATTGAAATAGAGAGGATAGAACTTACCAATGAGACTGCTTCAACTTGATGCTTGCTTGAAATCTTTTCTGGAAGACTGCTTCTAGTGGACCTAGGTTTTGATAGAGAAACCCTAATTTTTCAACTTAGGTATCTTTTAAATATGATTGATTAGAAATATGCACCTTCTCAAGGCGAGCTGAGAAACATTCTCATTTTCCCCAAAATGTGTACATAACTGCAAAATATTTGATGCCCTAGTTTTTTTCGGCAGTAGTGTCAGGTCAAAAATTGAAGATCTTAAGAATGAGAAAATTCTTCCATAGAAATATCCTAAGGAGAGTTTGATAGTCCTCCTTTTTCAACTGATTGGTGGAGGAAAGTGCCTGGAACAGGAAGCCCTATTTTTCTTCAATTTCTTCTGCAAAATTTGCTCATATTGTTTCTACTGTATATCCGAATTTCCTACTCCTATGGGTCCGAAAAATAGTCCTTAGGTAGCCTTGTCTGTCTACTTTCCAACCCCATAGGTTAGAGAAGAATTGGATTCTCCAAGTGGGACTTGTACGTGTTTTCCCAAGGTGACTTGTTTGAGGACTGTTCAACATAGCTAACTTGTACAGACTTCCACGTGTCACTATTTCATCTTCGGCGTCTTAAACTATGACCACAAAAATTAAAGTACGTTACCTATCTGCAACATCTTGCGAAATTTTATTTGTACCTTCCTAGCACGAGATATAGCAATTCTCCCTATGTCACCTGTTTGTGACTGTATTCTTGAGGAGGCTCGAACCCTGATTTGATGGAATCATATATCCTTAGTTATAGAGAATATGAGGATGAAAATTTCAAAAAAGGTACATCAACAGTTTATATTCGACCTATCAAAGTTTTTGTTTTTTATCCTTCTCAAATATCGAGTTATAGTGAAAGGCCCAAGATGACTAGTTTTTTCTTTCTAGGGGTTTCAAGCATGAAAACATAATATTTAGTAGCTACTATTGTAGCAGTATTTCAGCTGTACAAAGACTTCTTTCAGGGTGAAACTGATACCATGTTAATTTTTCAATGATTATAAAATATCTAATAAAATTTAGAATCATAACATCATAACCATATGTAAAAGGATCACTCAAATAAAGACAAGCACATCCACACAAACGAACACATAGATTTATCCTGGGAAACCCTCATGGGGGAGAAAACCCAACAAAAATTCCTCGATATAGTATTCAACCAAGTATAGTGCAAGAACCAAACAATAAGACGTATAAGACCCCAATAATGATCTTGTACTGTTTCCTCTCTCCTCGGTGGACTGCTATTTCTCTCTCTAGCGCAACTACTGAGTTATACTGCTTGTCGAAATGAGGGAGGCGCCTCTCATATTTATACTGATCAACTAAGAGTCCTACTAACCCAACTAGGCCGACTTGCCTTGGAAGACTCAAAAATACAGTTTAGTAATACTTGTGTGGGTACTACCGAACCCAATTACAACGAAGGTTTTACCTCAATACTTTACATGACCAAATACATCAATGACATCCCTAATCAGAGGAACAACATCTCCAGAAGGGTTAATAACTATAATAATACAAAATAGAATATCTTCCCTAATTACATTTATTTAACAAGTATCATCTCAAAATAACAAATGCCATAAATTACCACGAAAAATAAAAAGCTTCCCACTTTTGGGGGTGATTAAGGAAATATACAACCATTTTTTAAAGGTATCTCTTATTTTTTATAGCAAGGTAAAATTGCTCAAGATAAGTCATCCATTTCATATGTCGATTGTTCTCCAATTTACTTTGTCTCACCATTTTCTTGATCAATAATGCATAAGTACTTAACATAGATTCATCTTGTTGCACCAAACCATCAAGAATATAGAAATGGGAATCAATTGGATTTCTCTTATGCCTGAAGACAACTCCCATATGATAGAGAGGTATTGAACTTGATCTTAAATGAAAGACACTATGTATAGTGAGGATCTATGTTAAGATAAAATGTTATTCAAATTAGCTTAAAAAATGTTCTATTCTTGGTTGGTCAAAGTCATGTTTACTTTCTTCTTGTTGTGTATTAGAATATATTTGATACACACCATGATAATACAAGTATGAATCTTATGTAAAATTAGGAGTTCAATGCTTGTAATATATCTAAGTTAATATTCATTCTTCTAGCATTGATAAGGAAACCAAGTTATTAGAATTGTTTCATGAAAATTGAACTCTCTCTCTCTCTCTCTGTCTCTCCCTCTCTCTATATATAGGAGAGCAGGTTTACAATTCTTCAAGAACACAAATGAATGTTCTATTAGCATAATCAAATTATAAGTTCATGGACGATCATTAAAGATTCATTTGATATGTTCTACAAATATTAGAAAACATGTCAATAGATATAACTACAATACAACAACATTCACAAGACTATTGACTATTGTGAGTAAATGAGGTTGACATGGAAATAAGAAGCCCATAAAAGGATACAGAAAAAGGAACAATGCTAGGTTGTAGGTAGAAAATATTGAAGTACATTTATAATGTTACGGTTTAGGTGTTGAAAATAGTAGTGTTGAGTAAAAACCACAAGGTTAGGTTGGAATTAAGGAATACCAATGCATACCCACAAAGTTTTCTTGCAAATAAGTAGATAATTTCAAGGATATGTCACAAGTTTTAAGGATGGGTGTGGAACTACACAGGTCAATTGTAGGCCAATGCCGAAAAATGAAATAAAGGAAATTGAAATGAATAAATGAAGTATGGAAGTTGACCCATAATAGTTCATAAATGTAAGGGTTGGAAGTAGAATCCTTTGATAGTTTCACATACTAAAGTGTGGGAACATAGGATATTGAGTTGTAGTAATTGTATTGTACATTGTATTCCAATGGATAATGTGTTTAGTTTCCACTCAATTTCACATGTTTGAAATATAGCAATGAATGGTTCTGTTAATGCATTTTACTAATTATCATGATGCAATTCACCTTTAATTTTCTATATGAGTTTTAAAAGTGATGTTAGATATGGTAGAGAACACTTTAAGTCCAATACCAAATTAGTGATTAATGATAGAGTGTGAAATAAAACTTTAGAAGTTAGATTAAATATGGTAAAATAAAAATTTGAATTCAAATGCCAAATTAAAAAATATATTTTAGTTATTAATGTTGTTGAACCTATTAACATACTTATTACACAACATAATCCTAATATAAAGGCATGCACACTATGCTTCACCACTAAGGTGATAGTAAATAATTAAGAAGCATTAAAATTAATTGTATAGTATCCTTTCTCCTATATCTCGAACCAACATATCCATTTACGTATTTTAAATGTCCAATATTCTAGAACGAAAATTTGAAGTATATTTTGTTCTATGATATTATTTGATGGTTCTATTAATGGTAGTGAACATATATCGATATGTAGACTAATTTGGAGCACACAAAATACTAATGATAATGGCCAAAATGTTGCGATAGTTCATTGCCATTTTTTTACGAACTTGTGGTATGATAAAAACACTAATGCCATTGATTAGAAAATATTGTTACAAGAGTTTGCCATTGATTAGAAAATATTGTTACAAGAGTTTGACATTGATTAGAATCCATTGTTACAAGATTTTGAACTTGATGAATATGGATATCTTATAGAGTTTTATGAATATCGCATAGTGTTATAGCTGATTTTACCACACCAGGTAGATCACACATTTCTGGCCTTCCCTGCCCCTCTGTAGATTCCTTGGACTCGATTGACTTATATTATGCTTTGATGTTCCAAGATCATCCTCAAAAATCGCCTGTTTATACATATACACGACTTTTAAAGCAATACCTATGTGAATACACAACTTTTGACCACAAACCCGCGTACATCGGGATGTGTGCAAAATGACAAATATTTTTGGAGTTTTCCTCATTTGAGTTTGAATAAATTGACTCTTGGCCATCCAAATTCCTTGAGAATGCTCGGATTTGACCCTCCATGAACTCTTTGGAGCACTATATATTGAGGACCTTGGATACATTGAAGGAGAGAAATTGAAGAGTAAGGAAACTATAGTCCATTGTTGAGTCAGCTTTGCTTATACTTGAGTCTATATCCCTTTGTCCCTTGGAGCACATAGTGTTCTTCCCAAGCTTTCGTTTTCTTTGTGAGATTGCTATCGAGAGATGGAGGATTCAAGTGTTGGAGGCCCAGGTGGAGGACTCAATTTCTCTGGTTCACAGAAGCGCTGATAGAGTTTGTCACTATTGTATCTCTGATTTGTTAATAAAAATATATTTTCCTATCCAATTTATGTCCATTTTGAATATGGATATTAGATCTATGGATGTATTTAATTTCTTATACATGATTGATTATATATTCTAGAGTAGTGTTAACACATCTATATATATCATGCTTGCTTTGTTTGCTGTTGTTGGGAGAAAACTATAATTGCAATTGCATTGGAAAAACTCAATGGGGATCTACTTCAACCATATGGAACAAGGTATGGTTCTATATCCCTTAGTGTTAGATTTTCTTACTGCTCTTGCGTATTGGGAAATATTGATTTCTGGTGTCATACTGTCTATTGTGGTACCCCCAATCCATAGGAAGTTTCTCTTCGTAACAGAATTGGTGACTCCGTTGGGGAGGTTCCTAGTTATTTTTCTTTGGGGATTGGGTATACAATGTGCTTGAATTGCTCTTTATTTCTCTATTTCTGTGTCGGTCCAAGAGGTATGTTTTCCAAGTAGTGTCCTACAAGAGTAATTTGGTCTTGGCTTGTCAGTTTGCCCTTTTTTTCTTCCTTTTTCTTCTTGTATGAGAGTATTTGCATTGCAGTCACGTATACATGCGTTTTTCTCTTGAATTCCTACGTATGTACATAGGTTTACTGCATACAGTCGCGTATGATTTAGTTTTGAGATTTATTTGGGAGATTGAGTGTTACTCAGTGAGTTTTGATGATTGCCGAGTCTTCTTGGGTACTGTTGGTGTCTATATATAGTCTTGGTTTCTGACCTTTTTGTTGAGTCATTGTGGATCTGCGTGTGGCACTTCGTCCTTCTTGTTATTTAGCAGGACTTCCTCCTTTTATGTCTCCTTTTCCTTTGGGAGAGAACCAGATAGTCCAGGCGGACTAACTCTCACTTTGATTCACACACCATGAGTGACCATGAGACTGAGGTCCTGAAGATACTTGATCTTCCACCTCACGTATGGGAGGTTGAACCTTCAAGCATATATGAAACTTTGATGGGGTCCGACCATTCTATGGATGGAACATTGCCAAATGATCCTTCACAATTCTCGAGCTACATGTACACTAACCGTCGATATTGGTCGCGTAGTCCGAACCATGAGATTCACCATGCAGCCATTAGCACTAGAACAATAAGGTATGGCATGCCAGACCTTCTCGAGACCGGTCCATCACCCAATGTCGGATCAAGTGTTGACCCTGGTGTTGCACCTGGGGGCATTTCCATTCCTTTCCAGGCAGAAAGGTTTGGTAGCACTAGTCAT
Source organism: Pseudotsuga menziesii (assembly GCA_001517045.1). Taxonomy (NCBI): domain Eukaryota; kingdom Viridiplantae; phylum Streptophyta; class Pinopsida; order Pinales; family Pinaceae; genus Pseudotsuga; species Pseudotsuga menziesii. Next base: position 205,265 of record LPNX010521495.1, read on the forward strand.
ATTACACCTTCCATCCCTGTGGTGGAGGCTTCTTCACACATGCATATTAGACCTAGCACTATTGTTCTTGTTCAGAGGATTGATCCTAGACATGTGAATATTGAGGGAAAAAGTTACATCCCTTCGCATATTCCATTGTCTTCAACACCGGTTCCTTCAAATGTATTTTTGACAACACATCCTCCCCCTAACTCACATGGTCCTTAGGGTTGGAGTTCTACCATTAGTTATGTTCGTCTCACGTCCGGTCACACCGCAGTGTCATAAGGCCAAGTTCCTCCTTATGTGTCTAGCGTGTTTGTACCATCTCATGGACCATGTTATGGACAGTCTTATGGACTAACTTATGGACCATCCTATAGAGCGTCTTATGTATAAACCTATACACCTTATTGGTCCAGGTATCAACCCGCTTATCAGTATCCTAACTATGGCTTTGTAGCACCCGAGCCTCAAGGTAATCCAAACTATAACACACAAGCCTATATGGGTCAAATGGGAGGAGGTTACTATCCCAATAGCCAAGGCCATGGTGTCTATATCAATCAAACCTATGTGAACCAACCCTATCAGGGAGAATGGAATCAAATGGCTCAGCCTAGGCTCCATTTCCTTGCAATGTTGAACTTACCTGACTTGTCGAGATTGACAAATGATCCTGTGTCTCATAACTCGACATGGCCGGTCGTTCCTGCCAAGATTCCTTTAGATATTGGTTGAGGCCTAGAAAATTGCAGGTAACAACAGTAGGGATTCTCCCCAATAAACGGTCCCAATTAGCTCATTATTGTTTGGTATGGGGAATCCGTCAAGTTTACGGTCCAGCTACCATAGGTCAAGTAATGGTTAAAATGTTTTACCGGTTGCAGCCCGATCCACCGTTTAGGTGTATTTTTATTTTTTTTCTATTTAAGTATGATGTGCAAGTGCCTAACTAAATGCAGACAATAGAGATAACGAGGAGTGTCACAATGTGATGCGCAGGTTGTTACCTCTCAGCTTACCTCTCTTGCTTCTAAATCACAAACAAAGAAAACTAACTAAGAATAACTAACCTATCCCTAGGGAGAAATACTGTAATTAATGGTGAGCAATGTATTGTATAACATGCATAAAGAAAAACTACAGGTAGCTGTTAACATTTTTGAATACATGAATATCAATAGATAGATGAACAAAGAGATAGCTCATTGTTAATTAAAACATTCATTACTCAAATATGATTGTGGAAATTTCATAGAAATAAACAAGAGAACATTCACAACATAAAAGAATTCATAAGTTAGAACGATCTCACAGTTCATGGAAACAAGATGAAACAAAAACAGTTCACATCCAACCAGCCCATGTCAGACATTTGAAACTCCATAGTGCTTTCTCCACCCGAAAAATATAACTCTTTATTATAAGATGAATTAGTTCTCCTTACAATAATCTTCCATAGAGATGGTCTGAAAAAAGATCCCTTTACAACCTAAATTTTGCCTATACTTATACAAAGGCACAAACTCTTGGGCTGCCTCTCGTTGCCTCTTGGGCTTCCCAACCTTTCCTTTAAAAATTTTTGTCTTTTAGCTTGTGAACAAAAGATAAATATAATATATTGCAGTATTTGTCAACATTCCAAAACATTCAACTAGGAGGGCCCAGCTTGTTCGTTCATGTACTTTCTCCATGCATTTTCCTCGGCTTCTATATTCTCAAAACCAGAAGGTTCGAGAAATATGATAGTAGTTTCGTGCTGAGTAGCCTGGGTTTTTACACCTTCTATCCTTGCAGGAATCAAGTGCAGTTGTTCTTCTAGTAAGTGAATACTCACATCTGCATGTGCTACTTCAGTCTTTAGTATCTTTTCATCCAACTCCTTGAATTGTTGGATGTCTTATTCATCTTCGCTACATCTGTCCTGTAAATGTTTCAAAAACATTTCATGTTTTGGCAGCGCTTCCAATCTCTTCGCAGTGGAGGTCTCACACTAATTGTAGGTTAGGAGCACTCTCCTACAAAATTCAGCATAGGCACTCTATGTTTTTTTCACTATCTTCTTTAATTCTTCTGCAACGTTACTGGCAAACTCAATCATCTCGTATTCTTTCTTTATTGTCTCCTAATCTTTGACAAATATATCTGTGGGAAATTATTTGTTTGCTTCTACCCAAGCCATCCTTCCCTGCAAAGTTTCCAAAATATCATGGGTTCGATCCAAAAAATATGAGGCTCTATTTACAATTTCTTCTAATCTGATGTCTATTTGTTGGACTTTAAATATTTATTCCACTATCTGCAGTTGTATTTGATGAATCTTCTTTCTAAGCATAAGAGAATGCTTCTTTAAAGGTTCAATATCAACCTTCTGCTCCATAGATGACTTCAATGAAGCTGCAAGTGAATTCTTTTGTTCCTCCAAGGCTGGTTTTTGAGCCTCATATAGCTTAGCCTTCCCTTCTGCAATGGTCTTCTGCTCTTCTAGCTCTGTCACTTTACTTTCTAATATGCTCTTTTCTTTATTTAGTTATTCAAATGATAATTGAAGATGATTTTTCTCAACCTCCAAACTCTGATATTTCAGCTATAGTTTTCCCAACTCTGATGAGGTAGAGTGAGAATTCCTCTCCATATTTTCTGTAGATACTACCAGAGCATCTTTATCTGCATGCAAGGTTTGACATTCTGCCTTTGAAACTTTGACCTCACTGATCATGTCCTTTCCTTCTTCAAATTTTATTTCAACTGGGTCACCTTTTTTTGAGATTGCTTAAGGTCAGTCATGATCCTATCCACATTGCCTTCAATTTCAAGGGTTACAGCTACCCCAGCCCTCAATATTAATCATGGATCCTTATGTGTACCGTGAACTACTGTTTTTTTCGTTACCATCCTTCCTGGTTTACCCCCGGTGTCCACCTTCTTTTCAATTCGTTTGACAATTCTCTTTTTCTCTTTGTAGTAAAAGATAGTATTAAAATCCGGCACCTCCTCCCCTTTAGTGGGCATGAAAGGAATTAAATCCACTCCAAAAATTGACCCTGAACCTTCTCCTAATGTACTACTAGAAGGAACAACAGGCTCTAATGGGTTACTATCAGACTGAGCCTGCACTTTGTCTGTAGGGTCTTGTCCTTCTAGTGTCTCTATTCTCGACCTTTCAGGTGTCTTTTTTGTTTGTTGTTTTTCTTTTTGGACACCTTCTAATATGAACCCTTCACTGTCTGCCTTCTTTTTCTATGTCTCCTCTTTTTCCTTCCTTTTATTTTCTTCTTCAAGCTTATCTGCTGCTTCTTCAACAACTCGTTTATTTTCTTCCTCCTTTGTTCTCAGCCAATTCTCTGCTTCCTGTACAATTCTGTTAGCCTCCTTTTCTCTCTTCTTGGCTTCTTCTTCTTCTTTCCTTTTCAATTTCTCCACAGCTTTTCCTTTACCACCCACAGTTGTTATTTTTTCCTTGAATCTTTTTCTTAGGGATTTCATGTTCTTAGCATTGTGGAAAGTATCCTCATCTTTGTCCCAAAGTATGTGTACTCAAAATGTACTCAAGCTTCTTTGCAATAATCAGCTTCCTTTTCCTCAGAGTCATTCCTATGATAATTCATTTCACCGAAGTGAAATTATTCCAATTCATTGACAAACTCTACTACATTCTTTACCCTTGAAAACTTTTAACTTCCAACAAAAAAGGGCACTACAGGATATACTGCCTTTTTTTTTTCAAAAAGGAAATTCCCTACTCCATAAATATATAACTGTCTAACATCTTCTTTAAGGATTACATAATCAACAGCATATCTCGAGAGCAGAGAAGGGGCCCTTGAACCACCATACATTCTTACATATAAACCATCCTTTGTTAGATAATAACTTCCATATTCTTGTATGACCTTGAAAGCTTCTACTGACATGCAATTTAATTCCACCAAGAAAATCAAAGTGTATAAAGGCATGATTAAATGCTCACAGATCTCCTTATAATAGCTGTAGTATTTGTGAGCACAAAATAACTTTTAAGCAACATATACTGGAGCTCGATCCTTATCCCAATGGAACTTTAATGCAGGGAAAGGCTGAGTGCACAAAATGCAATCAATAAAAATAGAGCTCATGTAAAATTCAGAGTTATTTTGGGATACTCCTCCCAATGCTGCACTTATGCATGCTGACCAGCTGTTGGATACTATGCTTTCCTAGTTAGAAATAGTCCCTTGTGTAGCAACATATTAAACAACAGGTATCCAACCCAACTTAAAATTTTTTCCATTAGCTCTTCCAAAGATTCTATTCAGCATTAAAGAAATGAACCTATATGGAGTACGGAGACTTGATGTCTCATACTCTCCAGAAGGCCTTGTCCTGAAATTTCTTCCTAGGATCATCATTTTCTTCACTATCTCTACCAAGTCTAGACCAAACTCCTTTAACCAACCTTTAGTTAGATAAGTATGTGGTGATGGTATATGATATGCCATGGATACATAAGCAGGGATGTATGCGGCATAACCTTGTTTCTCGGTATTTGCTAGGATCATCCTTGTTACATCTACCCTGGGAAAAATCCAACCTATCACTTCCGAACATGGAAAAAACTCAGGCCTAGTAGCCACTTTCATCAGTGTTGACCTCTTAATATTTGCATATATGTGCATATCTTCGAAACCAGCATCTGGAACGGTCTAGCTTGATATCATCCTATACACTTCTCCCCACTTGTATTCTATTTCAACCCCAATAGTAGCTTTAGTGTCTTCATAAATGACTTCTACCTTGGTTATCACTTTTACTTCAGGTTTTTCTTTAGCCACTTGGGATTTCTTCTTATGTTTTCTTGGCATGTTGTAGTGCTGGAAATCAACCTATAACAGTCATGCAACATGGTTTCAGTCTAACTATCTCTAGCAACTAGTATAGTGATAAAAAACATACAATTATTACCATTTCTTCAATATGCATACTAGAATTCAAAGTCAATGCCCCATCCTTCTGAATGAGAGATTTCAAAATATTTATGCTCCCCAAACCTACTCAAAAATCTACTCGCTCAAACCCTAAACTCTTCCAACGTCATGAAACCTATATGGGCACCTCAACTGAGGCAAAACTCACCCCGCTGTTTGCTTCAACAACACTCTAAAAACCCAATCAGTTGCACGGCCCTCCTTAATCCCACATGAAACTACTGCTATATGAGGCACGACCTTCTAACCCTAGGCTAAAAATGTAACAACCAAGAACAGGGTGGTGCAGACAACGAAATGTCTGTCTACACCGTTCCTTAAATCCCCGCAAAACTGCCACATGTGCACTCATGGTGGACAGACTAAAACTTCACTGACCAAAATGAAACGTTCATAGCCAACGGGATAAGCCCTCAGTAAAAGGATAAAAATCACCACAAGAAAGTCACAAAATGCAAAAGAGACCTAACCCCACCGCTGAAACTTAACCCTATCCACCTGGCGGTTAAACATTAACAAAACCAAGAAAACCAAACTGCGAATGGATCCTACCTAGCAATGACGATACAGGTAACCTGGACAGGAACACCTTCCGCAGGCGCAGAGGAGGATGAATGGAAGCTTGACAGCTGTGCTAATAAACATGATGGACAGATTCTATGATGAAATGACAAGTAACAAACCCAAAATGACATTATATAGACCTTGACCGGGAGCGGAGAATACTAGCAAAAAAAACCTTTTAACCTTTGTCGAGAGCCTAACTCTGAAAGAAAACCGTAGTGTCGGCTGTAACTCACTCTAATCACCGGGTACATCGAACGGGAAAGTAACACCAAAAATAAGAGGCACTAGTGTCATCAGTATCTAAAGGAACAATACTAAGCTTCAGATCAACTTGCAATTCACCTTTTGCAACGTCGGACGAGAAACAGACTAAAAACTCTGGTTTGAGTCGGAAAACCAACCTGACCATGAGATTTCCCACTTAACGGTTATCGAAAAAGGATAGTTGAAGGGACATCTGATCAATCGGATCCCCTTTGTACTAAGCCATCAGAACCTCGGTGAAACGACTCCGATAAGATAGACGAAATTAATCCCCAGGCAACGACTTAGATCTCAAAAAAGTTCCCGATAAAACCAATCGAAAATCTAGTGGACTCTTCCTCTACAACGTCGAAAGACTAGTCAACTAAGCATCTGATATCAAAAAGCTAGTTGACTGAGCATCCGATACATACATGCAAAAAGACTAAGTTTTTTCGGAAAATTTCTGAGCCCAGAGCAAACCTTGGCAAAAACAAAACATTCCTAGGTTGGTTTAAAGCTAAAACAAAACAAGGGGGGACCCTAAAAATAATCTTTATTTTTTGGGGGGAATTGTTGTAGCTGTAACAATTGGCGACTACCTAGTGGACACAGATCTCTGAAAAACTTATTCTTTGATAAAACAGGTTGTTTTGATGGTTCCATTTTACTAGATTTCTTCAAGATATCTAGATTCCTAAATGTAATATTTATGCACTTTAACCATTGATGATAGTCCAAGTTTTAAGAAGGGGAACCAAGATTTTGAAGTCTGGATAATTATTTTGAGGCCGAGAATATGAGTTTTATTGTACCTCTGCCTTTGGGTGGTTTCCAAATTAGACACCATAGGATCGTAACATATGGTAAATAGATATATCCATTTGTTCCTCATTCCCACGCCAATTTGCACTTTTTTATGCTTCTGGACTTTATTCCTTTTGAGTCCTCCCAATTGCTTTCTTTCTGAATTTTAATTCAGACTCCTCTATCCATAGTGTCCTTTTATGTGAGATATATTTAATTTTAACTCGCGGACGAAGAAGAACTTTGGCAATCATATTCATACTGATATGGTTCCAGCATGTGTTTTGATACATATTTATTTTTAGTATATTTTTACTTTCGTTGGCCTTTTGGATTTCAATTTATGGCATGGGATCATTTTAAATAATACACTATTTACCTTGCTTCCTTTCCATGGGTCTTTTGTTGTTACCCCCTAGGACAGTTTTTAATGTGAGATGAATGGAGCCTCAAAATAGTACTCTGGACCTTTCTATCCTTAGTTATTTCATAGGGATTAAGCAGGACTTCAATGTGTTCATAACCATTTAGAAAATCTGCTAATCTTGAAGAATTTTTTAAACATTATACAAGTCAATAGTAGGAAGTCTTGTGATCAAATATTTCAGTTAATCCATAACTATGATGAACGCCATACAACCAAAAGTCGTGCTAGTTTATTGAAACATAAGGAAACAAAACTTTACAATCAATCAAACTCTAAGCAAGTGAAAGCAAACAACTAAAACTAATCTCAAGTAAGCACCAAATCAAATAATTTATTTATGTACAAGACAACAAAATTAAAAAACGGTCAAGAAATGTAAGGCTTGGGAACTAAACCATTTAATGGTAAGTTATCCTCCCACCCCTATAAGTCTTGCAACTTGTACGTCGATGGGCCTAGCTTTGCTGTAATATGAAAAGGGCTTACCCATAACTACTAAAATTTAGTGTGCTTTCCCTTTTCATCATGTGGGTGATCCCACTTAAGAACCAGGTCCCCTACTTCGAACTCTTTTTTCCCAGCTTTGTGTTTGTCAAAGCAACGCTTCACCATTTCTTGTTGATGCTTAAACCTTTCCCAGGATTTGGACCTAGACTCCTCTGACGGATTATAAATTCAGATGTGCAGAATTTCATTATCAGTACCCCTAGACTCTTGGGCTAGTATGGAAGATGGCAATAGAATATTAGGAGGGAGGAAATCTTCTTTCCCATAAACAAGAGTGTAAGGTGACACACCTAAGGAGTTCTTGGATGTGACTCTATCAGCCCAGAGTGCATTAGGTAGAGCTAGATGCCATCTCCTTTGATTTTCTATCACTGTTTTCTTTAAAATTCTAATCAATTTTTTGTTTGTAGATTCTACCAAACCATTTCCTTGTGGGTAATAATTTGCAGAATAGTGCAGCATTAGTAAATTCAGTTAATCTAATAGAAGAAAAATAAGAAGCATTGTCAAAAACCAGGGAAATTGGAACCCCAAACCTGGTCATGATATGGTTCTACAAGAAATCCATCACTGCATCTTCATTTAATTTCTGTAGCAGTATGGCCTCTACCCATCTGGTGAAATAATCAGTTGCTGTCAGAATGTACTTGTGTTGCAATGAGGAATTTGGATTTATTTTTTCGATAATGTTGATTCCCCATTATTCAAATGGTTATGAGATAATCACTAGTTTCAATGGTACTGCTACTTTATCTTGTCTCCCACTGCTTCTTTGGCAAGTATCACACTTTCTAACATGAGCATGAGCATCTCTAAACAATGTTGGCCAATAATATCTAGCTCTGAGAATCTTATGTGTTGTTGTGTCTCCAGAAAAGTGACCTCTAGCAGGTCCACCATGTAATTCTGCTACGACCTTCTTTGCATCCTCTTGGTCCAAGCATCTGAGAAAGACTCCATCGTAGTTCTTTCTGAAAAGCACTCCATTAATAATATGATATGAAACTGATTTCAGACATAATTCCCTTCTTTGCTTGGGACTCCAATGCTCCGGAAGATACCCTTCTTTGAGATAATGGACTAGATCCCGATACCAGGAGTCTACAGCTGTAAATAGAGGACATACATCCACCATGTGTAGATAAGATTCATTATCCCAGCTGCTATATTCATTGTTTTGACCCTCATCCATTAGTTTACAAAGTCCTTGTCCCTTAACTATGGTCGCTGGTTTGAATTCAAGATCATATTCTTGCAAAGAAGTCACCCAATTACCTCTTCTCTCTCCCAATTCTTTCTGCACAAAAAGCGATCGTACTGCTGGGTCTGGGACTATTACTTTGGTGCAATTCTTAAGTATGTATGGCTTGAATTGCTTTACCATCTTAAAAATTGCATAAGCTTGTTTATCAACCACGGGATAGTTCAATTCAGCCCCTTGCAGACCAGTGCTCATAAATCATATGGGGTGGTCATCTCCCCCATCTTCTTTCTATGTAAGCACAACTCCTAATGAATCATCGGAAGAAAAAGTGTACAGAATAAAATCCTTTTCAAAATTTAGACTTTTTAGTGATGGTGCATGAGAAACCAATGTTTTTATCTTGCTGAATTCATTCTTCTCCATATCAGTCCATTTGAACTGCACACTCTGCTTAACCATTTGCTACAAAGGTTTGGCGATTTGAGCAAAGTCTAGTACAAACCTTCTCACAAAGTTGATTGTCCCCATAAAATATTGCATACCTTTTTTTATTATGGGGTAAAGGGATCTGTTCTATGGCTCGAATCCTTTCTGGGTCTATGGAGATCCCTGTTTTAGAAATGACATGACTGAGTAGCTTTCCTTCTGTGATTGCAAACACACATTTCTTATGATTTAATGAAATGCCATATTTTCGGCAACGATCGAAAATATGTTTCAAATGAAATGCATGCTCTTCTCTCTTCTTTGAGAATATTGTAACATCATCTAGATAAACCACAACACTACGACCAATCAAACCACGGAAATCTATATCCATAGCCCTTTGGAACGTTGCTCCAGCATTGATAAGTCCAAAGGGCATCCTCCTATACGCAAAAGTTCCCCACTTGGTTCTAAAAGTGGTCTTGAGCCTGTCCTCTTCTGCTACTAATACTTGATTGTAACTAAAAAATCCATCCAATAGAGAGAATAGTTCGAAACCTAAGACCATCTGTAGTATTTGTTCCATGGGTGGGACATGATAATTATCTTTATCTGATGCATGATTAAGATTTCTGAATTCTACGCAATGTCTGATCTCACCAGATTTTTTCTGCACTGGTATCAAATTAGAGACCCATTATGAATGTCTGACTTTCAATATATATTAGCATATAGAAACTTTTTCACTTCGCTTTGAATTAGTGGTTCAAGCTTTGTATGTGTTTTTCTGAGAGGCTGCTGATAAGGTTTTACTCCGACCTTGATTGGAATCACATGTTGTATAATTTTAGTATCATAAGTCTGTAGGTCTTCATAAGTCCAAGCAAATACATCCTTATATTGTCTGAATAAGATGATGAGTTTACACCTTTCGTCGGGTGAACAACACTTCCCCAAATTTACATATTTGGGTTCAGCTTCATTCCCTAAATTTATCAGCTCGAATTGTAAAGACGAGCTATGAGTCTTGACATTTGCTGGCTTTCTGAACTTGTTGTCTAAATAAAACATCTGTTCCAAGGTTCTAACTCCCTTTGGAATGGAATTTCCGTACTTTAACTCTGCTTGGTGTTCTTCGTCATTTATTATTGCTCCTTTGAAAGTATCATCATTCATCAAACATTCCAATATTTGTTGATCATTGTAAAAGAACCTTAGATTTGTGATGTTATCTGGAACAGAAGGCCTGAAAAGTAATTCAATAGAGAATCTATTATTCGAAGGTACTAGTCTTGCAGCTGAGATAGATAATAAGTCAGCTGCTCCATTCTTTAATATAGGAATTGACACAATATTGAATGCATGAAAATTTATCAGTAAATCCAAAACTTCATTTTAGTAAGCTTTCAAATGTGGTGAAATACAGTGTATTTTGTTCCGAATTTGTTTAACAACGATTTCAGAATCTTCATATACTTTCAGGTTTTTTACTTTCAATTCTATTGCTTTTTTAAGTCCCTGAACTAGTGCTCTATATTCGGCTGTGTTACTTGTGCATTCGAATTCTAACCTACATGAAAAAAAATGTTTATTTTTTTCTAGATCAATCAGGACACAGCTAGCTCCTGATCCTTCCAATGTTTTAGAACCATTGAAATACATAATCCAAAAACTTTCTACTCCTACTGAATTTGAATCGCTAACTACATCTAAAACTAAATCTACTATGTTACAATCAAACTCATCAGCCTGTGAAAATTGAAGGAGACCAGGCTGAATATCAGGTATATTGCTGGCTTCTTCAACTTGGTAATTTCTAGGTTCCAGTTCAATGAAATAGTTTCCCAACACAGAGTTTACTGGTTCAATTTTTCCTTCTAACTGAGTCACATTATATTTCATTTGAGGCTCTCTTAACACTTTTATCTGATTTTGACATCCCTTAAAAGGAAACCACAAATGTGACCAATCTAATGCAAAATATCCTTCTAACCTTGCTAACCAATCCCGGCTCAAAACCAAACCATAAGCATCCGGGATGTCTGCTACGACAATGTCTATGTACTGACATACCCTCTCATCTAGGGATAAAAAGATCAAAACATCTTCCATTTCTCTTATTACTTTTACTGTTGTTCTATCTAATTGAAGAACTTGGCCTTTAGTAGGTTTAGGTTGACAATTTATTTGTTTGCATACTGAAAGTGGCATGACATTGACTGATGCTCCTGAGTCCACTAAAAATTTATGCAGATTATAGTTGAAAATCGCAAAGGTTAGAAGAAATGCTGGAGTTTTATACTTATATTTTCCTCCTAAACTTGCCTCACCAATCTCTTCCTCATGTTGGTTGTCAATGGGAGGATTCTCCTTGGATGTCTCAAGTGATTTCAAAATCTTTTCTTTCTATTCAGGTAAATTGCACATTTCAAACAATGATATATTTTCTTTTTCCTTTTTAATGTCTTTCACAACATCATATCCCATATCATGTTCCTTGAGATTCTTCTTAACATTTTCAGTTTTACTTTCAGTAGGATTTACAGGTGTATTGACTTTCTTAAGATCCTGACTTGAAATGACAAACTCAGGTATGTTAACAATTGACGTGTTTTTCTTTATCTTCTTCATGTTTTCTTGAAGTTTCTTAATCTTTGGAAGTATTGAGTTATCTTATTTTAATGGATTCTGACTTCTTGTTGTTAAATTAGTCTCTGGTGTTTCTTCTTTGTCAGGGAGGTCTTCATCTTCCATATTAAACATAGGAACATAGTCCTAGAAAACCAAGGTATATTCCTCTTGTGTTTCTGTAGGTTCATGATATTTCCCTTTCTCCTCCTCGGTTTCTCTCAGCTTGGAATCCAATAATTGGTTCATTACTAATGTCATAGAGTTAATCCACTATGAGCAATTCTTCTCAGAATGAGGTTGTTAATGGAAAGTGAAAAAATTATCCATTCCTACATCAGTCAAATTCATTGCTGAAGGGATGTGTGGAGGAGGTTTAGTTTGACTGTTGTCTTCTCCTTTTTTGTAATAAGGCTTTTATTATTTATGAGCCTCCTTTTCTTTTTCTAAATCAATCACCTGGTTTCATAGCTTCTGCATCATCTTTACCATCCCATCTAACTCCTATGATCGTTCATCCTTAGGTTTTGTTAATAATAATGGCTTTTTGTTTCCATAAGTTATTTCATCTGACTGCATAGGATAGTGCTCTATATTCCAATTTTGCCTCTACCTTCTCAGCTTCTTCATAGGTTTCTACCAATGTGGGCCTAACTTATCTCTTGGAAAACATGGCTAGATCTGGACCAAGGGCTGAGGTATAGTACTCAATCAGGGCATGCTCAGATGGTTTGTCAGCTGCACTGAAGTTGTTAAGGTAAGCTGCAAATATTTGAGTGAATTTATGTACTTTTTCTTTCTTTTCCTTCTATAGAGAAATTAACTCTTTCATTAAAGCTGCATGAGTTTTCTGGATTCTGTATTTGCTTCTAAACAGTCTCTCAAAGATATTCCAATTGGTGATCGAATTTGTGGGTAAGGAAAAGTACCATGAAGCTGCTTTTCCTTTCAGGGTATGAAGAAACAATCTACAGACTGCATCTTCATGTTCTGCTGCTTGTAGCCCTTCTGAAGCCAAATAAAAACTATGTAAATGATCGTCCACGATAATTCCTTCACTTGGTTCAAACTTGGGTAACATTTTGTCAAAACTCTGAGGAAAATCATGCAATGGAGGTGTCATATTTAAAGTAGATCTATCTCTCCAAGCAGCTTATGGAGGTGGCTGATTTGCATTTACATTGGCCATGATTCTGAGTGGAGTATGAGGTGGGGACTGAACAGGGGTATGAAAAGGTGAAGAGTGAGGGGAATCTGGTCCAATTGATCCAAAGGTTGGTCAAATTCCTCTAAGGCTGTTTCTACAAATTCTTCAAGGTCTTCTACCAACACTGAGTCTTCTAATTGAGGATGGTCCTTCTTCTGATACTCTTTTCTAGGTAGGACATAGATAATAGGTAATACTCCAATCTTTTTCGCATATGCCTAGTTAATCCTCCTTAAATCATCAACCACTTAGTTATCAATGGGATAAAGATACCCCTTTCCCTTTTCTTCAGGAGTGGATTTCTGAGGTAAACTAGTTTCAGAACTATGAACGGTGTAGTAACCTCAAGAAAGCAGACTTCCTCAGCCAGCCATGCACTGGTGGCCCTCCTTCTAGCACCAAAACTGTTGAGGCCTGGAAAATCATAGGTAACAATAGTAGGGATTCTCTCCAATAAACGTTCGCAATTAGCTCATTATTGTTGGGTATGGGGAATCTGTCCGGTTTACGATCCGACTACTGTAGGTCAAGTAACGGTTAAAATGTTTTACCAGTTGTGGCCCAGTCCACTGTTTAGGTGTATTTTTTAGTTTTTTCTATTTATGTATGATGTGTGAGTGCCTAACTAAATGCAGACAATAGAGATAACGAGGAGTGTCACAATGTGATTCGCAGGTTCTTACCTCTCGTCTTACCTCTCTCGCTTCTAAATCACAAACAAAGAAAACTAACTAAGACCAACTAACCTATCCCTAGGGAACAATACTGTAATTAATGGTGATCAATGTATTGTATAACATGCATAAAGAAAAACTACAGATAGTTGGTAACATTTATGAATACATGAATATCAATAGACAGATGAACAAAGAGATAGCTCATTGTTAATTAAAACATTCATTACTCAAATACAATTGTGGAAATTTCATGGAAATAAACAGGAGCACATTCACAACATGAAAGAATTCATTAGTTAGAACTAGGGATGATTTTAAGGAACCATACTTATTTAAAACTGTATAAATGTTGGCGAATACTACCAATTCTTAAAATGCCAACTATAAAATGATTGGTGATATTTTTCAAAAAAATATTTTATTTTCCAAGGATTTTATATCGTTTATATAATAATTTGGCAATTTTTAGGGTGAAAAAACTTTACCCCATCAAAATTGGGCAAATCAGGGCTTCAAAAAATGCAAAATGGTGAATCTTTTATGGGAGAAAAACATGGAAAAATAGCCCACTGGGCTAAAATTCGCCCCTAAAATTATCCTTGGAACTTAGAACGATCTCACAGTTCATGGAAACAAGCTGAAACAGAAATAGTTCACATCCAACCAGCCCATGTCAAACATTTGAAACTCCACAGTGCTTTCTCCAGCCGAAAAATATAACTCTTTATTATAAGATGAATTTGTTTTCCTTACAATAATCTTCCATAAAGATGGTCTGAAAAAAGATCTGTTTACTACCTAAATTTTGCCTATACTTATACAAAAGCACAAACTCTTGGGCTTCCCCTCATTGCCTCTTGGGATTCCCACAAAAAATTGTCTTTTATCTTGTGAACAAAATATAAATATAATATATTACATTATTTTTCAACATTCCAAAACATTCAACTAGGAGGGCCCAGCCTGTTCGTTCATGAACTTTCTCCATGCATTTGCCTCAGCTGCTATATTCTCAAAACCAGAAGGTTCGATAAATATGATAGTAATTTCGTGCTGAGGGGCCTGGGTTTTTACACCTACTACTCTTTGAGTGGCTATATTACCACTTCCTTACATTTCTTTCCCTCCCTCTGGTTCTTTCCATGTCCACTTTGTTTGTCTGGTCAAATGCCGCAATTTACATCAACATGTTAGTGTTTGTTCTGTCTATACTATTTCATCTTCAGCTTCTGAATGGTTAATCCATTGAATATATGTTCGCTAGAAGTTTAAGCTTACAAGTAAATTTGACACAGGTCTCCCCCAAAGATGCGTCCAATTGCTCTGCCTAAGGGTATATTTGTTGATATTGCTATTGTTCTAAGAGATACAATTAACCAATTTTTTTGGTTTCTACTAGAAGTTGCAGTAGGAAGAGATTTGAAGACATTTCTTGCGGTAATTTAATATCTGATATTTTTTTCCTTCTGATTTCACTAAATTGGTTAAATTATTCTCTTTACACAAATTCTCTAAGATCATGTGATACTGTTACAGGTTTCAGCAGGGTTATGGTTTCTTGCTCTAATAGGTAGCCGCTGCAATTTCTTAACTTTATTGTACTTAGGTAAGCAGTTGCTCTATTTTTTGGCTTCTGTTATAAGCTTATATTGTTTATTCCCTCTGTTTTTCTATAAAGTCTTTGAGTTTGTGCTCATTTTACATATACAAACTGACCCAACTAACTCATTATATGCTTAGGGATTGTTGCTGAAAATACATTCCCTGTGTTGTATGAGAGATACAAAGACCAATTGGACTCTTTTATTTACAACTTATTAGATGAAATGAAGCGGCACTATGGGAGATTTGATTCCAAAGTGTTGAGAAAAATCCCAAAAATCCCTGCAAGGAATGGACATAAATTTGCAAAGAGGAGACGTAGAACTTACTAGGGTAAATATATCATTCTGTTTCTAAATAGTGGCACACTTGCTTTAGAGATTCCATAGTCTATTTATTACTGTCTAAGATGCTAGCAACACAACTCCAGTATGGTTATATATTAATTTGCAGAGTTCAATTGATTTAATCACTTGGGAAGATTTACAATGTCTTATTTTCTCAACAACATTTAAATCATATAGTTCAGGAGGTCTACACAATGATTGACACAGGATATTATATGGTGCACACTTGTTAATATGCCAAATTTTATATGGTGCACAACTTTTAATATGCCAATTTTAAAAGATTTCATAAATATGGTTTGGTGGTTAATTTTTTGGGTATCTATAAAAATTATGGTCTAGATATTGTTGATTATGTTTAGAAGTTAATGTTAATCAAAAGTTGACTAGGTAGTTGTTCGTGTGAGGCATGTTCCCTATTATCATGTAGGAGTTTCATTACCACGTGAAATATATTTCCCAAATTTGAATCAAGTATGAATGATGCAGTTCATAACTTCATGTTTTTTTTCTAAATTCAATTTTTTTCACAAATGCAAATGGTAGTGTGATTTTTATCTTATTTCCGCTAGTTGATATGGCTATGGTTTTCATGTTAGTACATGGCGTAGTCACTATAATTAACATGAATCTGTTAACTTTTGAAAGAAATTGCAAGCAATTTGCATTTTACAATACAACTTGTTCCTCTAGTATTTCGTTTTGAGTGAAGAGTCCTCAAACAAAAAGTTATTGGATATGGAATTTATATGGATTAAAGCATGTTTGTTGATGGAGAAGTTCAGTCTTTTATGGTGAGTCAGCCACATGGTTAACAAACCCTCTTTTAGCTAAGAAACTGTTCATAATAATAATAAAAGATGAACTGTAGTTACCATGATCGATATTTTAAGACCCAGTTAATATTTGTATGACCTCTTTACAACAAAAAACCTCGCCAAAATCTAAACTTCAGCACCAAGTTATATTGTCAATCTCTACCTTTTAAGAAACCAAAATGGCATACTAGTATAATAGGCAGTTTAACTAGGTATCTTTCTCACCAGAAAACACTGAGTATATTAGACTGAATCTAGTAGAGAGTTAAACATCTAAGAATCTCAAGAATTCCACAAACGAGTATCATAGATAGTTAAATGAGGTATATTTTTCACTAGAAAACACTTAATATATTAGAGTAAAACTTCTAAGAAGTTGAAGAGTTCCATGATCACTAAGGATGGTCTTTGAGCACCCAAGCCATGTAATCACCCAACTTTTAATGAGTGTAGACCCATATAAACTCAGGTTTGGTTATTTCGAATATAAACATAAAAAATCTTGGGCGAGATGGAATGCCAGCATGTTGTTGTTTGGGAAATTGAGTAACCCCATCCTATGAGTGAAAAAATTGACTTATCCACAACATATCTTCTTGCATCCATGGTCTATCATATATGATGTTACATTATGCATCTGTGTACTCAACTCTAGTGTTCTTTATTGCTAAACACATTTACTTTACTCACTCCACTGTAGGTATGGTAAGAGTGTACGGTACTATTGACAATTATTGAAAGATTGGTTCGTAAGTTATTTGGTGTTTTATGGTAGAGGTGGAAAGTTCAAATATTACGGAGCCTCTTTTATTAGAACCCTCTAGTATCCTATCACAAACCTCAATGTCTGTTTTCCATATAACGCATTAATCATTCTTTGTATCTTGCATCCTAAATCTGAGAAATAAAAGAGGAAGCTACAACCCTTTTTTTGGGTGTAGGTTTGACCCTCAGAGGTTTGTTTAAGGTACATCTTATGTTGAATGTGTTCATGCTCCGTTCTTTTCAATATTGTAGAATGTTCTTGATTTCTTTGTTATTTTCTATACTAAATGTAGAATACTAGTAATGTTAATAAGTTGGTCATAAGAAAATCATTGCTCGATAGAGCATAGCCACATTCTATTTGCAGTAGCAGATTCATATATGTTATAACAAGTTTTCTTGTGGACCATCCTTAATGGTTTATATATTATTTTCAATTCAAGTGGTGGAGTTTTATGTGGAATAGTTGCATTGTATGCTCACAAACCTTAGGAGGTCCAAGGAAGAAATAGAACTACACCTTGAGGATCCAGAGATGGACACAATGAATATGAGAACATATCCTCAAGCTGCATATGGGGGGAGGGATTACCATGGACATATACTAGAAGATGAATTGGATGCCAAAACTGCAAGACTAAAATCACAATGCATTGACATTTCCTAGAGTATGGAAATATTATTGTTTGTTTCAAGGGAAAGTTCACATCCTTTAAGGGTTGAGCCTACTCTAATGAGGATTTTGGCTTGCATGAAAAACTCAAAGATAAATTAGAGCCAGAGAAATAAAATCCAAGCTCAAGTGACACATCTTATCAACATTTGTTCAAAGTAGAAGCCAAAGTGGGCATAAATCCTATGAAGGTGAGATCGATGCCATGAAATTAAATCATTGGTTGTACTAGTTGGAAGTTTATTTTTATGTGTTTAATATAAGAGAAGAGCAAACAATATCATTTTACCAGACTAAAACTAGTGGTCCACGTTCAAACCTTGTGGGGATGCTATATAAAACACTTAAACTAGAGGGTGAGACTATAGTTGTGGGAAAAACATAATGTGAATCACTAAATAGCATCACTTACGGGTAACGATAGATTGTTTAAGAGGGGTGATAGTATACATCTTAGAAAATTGATCAACAAGAAAAATGTACAATCATGTTGATGATTTGCAAGGGAAAAACATAAGGGGAAATATGTGGAAAAACTCCCAAAGTTCGAGTAAAAATGGAAAATTTTGATATAGCTTCGGCTAATAAAAGTGAAAATGGAACACCACAAGGGTATACTAATATCAAAATTGTATTCAATATTAGAATATAAAATAAATTTTCTTCAATATTACACTTAAATTAAATGAGACAAATTCTTATTGGGAAACACAAATATTATATGATCAACTATGTAATATTATCTAGTTGGAATATCATATTATATTGACATGTCAATGACATAGAATAATACAAACATATAATTTATTGGGTGCAAATTTAATTGATTGTCCAAGTAAATAAAAATTTGTCAAGCACAATAGAAGTGCTAAATTTGGGGGTGATTAAGGAATTTTACAACCATTTTTTAAAGGTATCTCTTATTTTTCATAGCAAGGTAAAATTGCTCAAGACGAGTCATCCATTTCATATGTCGATTGTTCTCCAACTTACTTTGTCTCACCATTTTCTTGATCAATAATGCATAAGTACCTAACATAGATTCATCTTGTTGCACCACAACATCAAGAATATAGAAATGGGAATCAATTGGATTTCTATTATGCATGAAGACAATTCCCATATGATAGAGAGGTATTGATCTTGATCTTAAATGAAAGACACTATGTATAGTGAGGATCAATGTTAAGATAAAATGTTATTCAAAGTAGCTTAAAAAATGTTCTATTCTTGGTTGGTCAAAATCATGTTTACTTTTTTATTGTTGTGTATTAAAATATATTTGATACACAACATGATAATACAAGTATGAATCTTATGTAAAATTAGGAGTTCAATGCTTGTAATCTATCTAAGTTAATATTTATTCTTCTAGCATTGATAAGGAAACCAAGGTATTAAAATTGTTTCATGAAAATTGAACTCTCTCTCTCTCTCTCTCTCTCTCTCTCTCTCTCTCTCTCTCTCTCTCTCTCTCTATATATATATATATATATATATATATATATATGAGAGCAAGTATACAATTCTTCAAGAACACAAATGAATGTTCTATTAACATAATCAGATTATAAGTTCATGGAAGATCATTAAAGATTCATTTGATATGTTGTACACATATTAGAAAACATGTCAATATATATAACTAGAAATACAACAACATTCACAAGACTATTGACTATTGTGAGTAAATGAGGCTGACATGGAAATAAGAAGCCCCTAAAAGGATAAAGAAAAAGGAACAATGTTAGGTTGTAGGTAGAAAAGATTGAAGTACATCTATAATGTTAGGGTTTAGGCATTGAAAATAGTATTGTTGAGGACAAACCACAATCTTAGGTTGGAATTAAGGAATACCAATGCATACCCACAAAGTTCTGTTGCAAATAAGTAGAGAATTTCAAGGATATGTTGCAAGTTTTTAGGATGGGTGTGGAACCACATAGGTCAGTTGTAGGCCTATGCTGAAAAATGAAATAAAGGAAATTGAAATGAATAAATGAAGTATGAAACTTGACAAGGAATAGTTCATAAATGTAAGGGTTGTAAGTAGAATCCTTTGATAGTTTCACATACTAAAGTGTGGGAACATAGGATATTGAGTTGTAGTAATTGTATTGTACATTGTATTCCAATGGATAATGTGTTTAGTTTCCACTCAATTTCACATGTTTGAAATATAGCGATGAATGGTTTTGTAGATGCATTTTACTAATTATCATGATGCAATTCACTTTTAATTTTCTATATGAGTTTTAAAAGTGATGTTAGATATGGTAGAGAACACTTTAATTCCAATACCAAACTAGTGATTAGAGTGTGAAATAAAACTTTGAAAGAAAGTTGGATTAAATATGGTAAAATAAACATTTGGATTCAAATGCCAAATTAAAAAATATATTTTAGTTATTAATGTTGTTGAACCCATTAACATACCTATTACACAACATAATCCTAATATAAAGGCATGCACACTATGCTTCACGAGTGAATTGATACTAAATAATTAAGAAGCATTAAAATTAAATGTATAGTATCCTTTCTCCTATATCTCGAACCAACATATCCATTTACGTATTTTAAATGTCTAATATTCTACAACGAACATTTGAAGTATATTTTGTTCTATGATATTATTTGATGGTTATATTAATGCTAGTGAACATATATCGATACGTAGACTAATTTGGAGCACACAAAATACTAATGATAATGGCCAAAAAGTTGCGATATTTCATTGCCATTTTTTTTAGGAACTTGTGGTATGATAAAAACACTAATGACATTGTGCTGCAGCTGCAATATTTTCCCAAAATTCAAAAATTTTGGGACCCTTCTTTAATACGTTTTGTTTGGCTTTTTGGTTTTGCTTGATGTTTGTTCAAGGAATATTTTTATGCCAGTGCTATTTTTTATGGCTTGCATTGATTCTTTGTCCGGCCTTCAGAAGAATTTGAGACTATGAGTCGGAAACGCAGTTAATTGGGCGCTCGCCGTTGCGGAGAAGTAACAAGAAGTCGGGTCCGATCCAAGATTTATTTCCTCCGATGTATTTTATTTTTTTCTCTTATTCGGTGGCTTGTTGGAATACTGCCGGAACGTATTGTCTCTATGGTTTCTGCAGTTGCGGATGATGCATTGTGAAGTTCCCCAACAATTGTATTAACCTTTTCTGATCCCGCCGTTTTGATTCGCAAGTCCTTAGGATTTTATCTTTCATCGTTGCGGCTGTGGAAAGCACTATCTTTCCGATGTAGTTGGATTTTGTTTTCTGCGTGACCGTTATTTTTCAGCCGAAGTCATGTTTGTTTTTACTCCGATTTTTATTGGTCTACGGAACTTGGTTTCTTTTATGGTTTCGCCGTTGCGGCTCTCTAACCATCTATTGATCCGAAGCCTTAGTCTCGCGAGCTCCGATGCGAGTTTTGATTTGTTTCTCCGCCGATGCCATTGCGGGTTTCCTGGTTGTTTCATCATCCAACGTTACAGAGGTCATGTTGACAGGATCACCGATCCCATAATCGTTTGCCTCCCGATTGATTTTATTTTTTCCCGCCGATTGCATGTTGACCGCAGCATATATAGTGGGGTTGGGGTTTATTATTTTATTGTTATTTTGGTGATTTCCTCGAGCTGTCATTATCGCTCAAGCAGACCAACGCATTCGCTATCGGTACCTTCGCTCCTAGGTGGCTCCGCCGTGGAGGTTTACGGGTTTTTCTCCACTAGTCGCGCATCACAGTGCCAGGTAGGCCCTTATTCCTGTTTTACCTTTCTGTTCGATTGGTCAAACTGTTTTTGCTGTCTCCGCGGTTAGTGGTTACCTAGGTTTTCCGTCTCGGCATGTATATATAATCTATAGATAGTCTGGCGGCCCGGTGGGAGGTGTTTGTGGTCTTGCTTGATGATTTCTTTCGCGGTCGTTATGGGTTTGTAGCCTGCACTGGACTGCTGGGGAAACCGGTGCAGACGACCGTTACGATGTCCTCATTAGTTTCCCCCAGTCTGTGTTTGGCCATCCGGGGAGGGTGTTTTCATGGTTTTCTTCCGGGATGCCGAGGTTTTCGTTCCACTGTATGGTCGCCCTCGTTTTTGTGAACCAGGGTGCGGGAAATTTTGGTTTGAGTATTGTTTGTTTTACTTTCATAGCGGAAATCATGTTTACCCTAGATGAGGTAAAATGATCATACATTTTGTCTCCATTTTTTAATGTTATCAAGGAATGGCCCAACAGAACCTAAAAGCAATTTCTGTGTATGACAGGGAAATTCTTCAGAATCCAAGATGTCTAAAGGACAGAAGAAGAAGGCTCCCGTAGTAGAGGAGGAACCCAAATTCGAAATTGTTACCAGAGTTGAATACACCTACGAGGACACCAAATGCATAGTGGGTGTGGAACCCGAATATAAATGGGGGGAATCTACAGACTAATAACACACAGGGAAGTACCTGACACAGGTGTTAACACCTCTACCTAGCAGAGGGTCGAAGAAAGCATGATAAAGAAGAAATAATAGTTTTTTGAAAACTTTGGTTAAATATAATGGTGTGAAAGTGTGATAAGGGGCGCGTAAGCAATGAATTATCATGGGATCCAATGGTGTAAAGCGTGGAAATGGAGATCGACGGCTTATAATGTGTCTGCTTTATGAAGATGCGAGGAGAATAAAGACGTACGGGGATGTTCAACAAGATATGAAGATCCACGGTCACAAATCTAGCCCAACAAAATCTAAAATCAGCGCGAAGTCCGCTTCGTCAACTTGCATGTTCAATAAAACGGAGAAGCTCAGCGGAATGGGTACGTGTAGGCTCATCCGACGGTTGGGAAATAAAGGGAAAGTGGATCGACGGTTGTTAACGGATCCGGAGGAGGGAGTTGTGCGATGATTGGAAGAGAAAAGTGGTAGCGGAATGGAAACCACGGTACACGCGACATTTTGTAGTGCATTCCACGGGCAAAAGCATTTTGGCAGAAACCGCTAAAGAGGGGCCTTCGGAGTGGGTTCCTATATAAATAAAGTTGACTTGTTTAAAGAACTATTTTTATTTGCGTCGGACGAATGAAAAGGACTGCTTGCTCGCCACCCTTTAACAGTCAAACTCGAAATATATGCGGCCACAGTAACAGGTAAGTCCCGAATACCTGAAATTCATCCGCCGAATTATCGTTGTTGTCTATATTATGGATAAAGGGAAAGATTTACAAGAGTTTAACCGTATTCTGGACGAGAGAGAATAATATCTAGTTGATAAGGATAGAGGAGTATATGATCCTTTCTTGTCTGTGGGAAGTGTATCTATTATCAAAGAAAGGTTATGGTGATACATTTCGCAGGGAAATGACATTTTAAATGCTTGTAAATCATTTTTGTATCATTTTGTTGTTGAGCAAACCTTGCATTTTCCCGATTTTGCTGAGTGGTGTGCAGTTAACTATTCTTCTTCTCAGAGACTTATTGTAAGTCATTCTACGTCTAGGATACTGTGTAAAATTGATTCCAAGGTCATCCGTGAAAACCTGAACTTTCCCGACAATTACCCTGATAGTTGTGAGCCTGTAAACGAGTCCGTTTTAGCTGAAGTGTACAAAAATTGTGAAACTGAGGTTCATTGCAAATTCTTGTCTAGCATTTTGAATGAGGGTCAGTCACTAGATGGTATTTTTCTGCCATATCCTGTTCACATTTTCAAAGATGAAGTTCAATTAGTTGTGTCCTTAGTCTGTCAAGTCTTGGGTCTAGATGACGACTGTCATGTCAATGAAGTCATCTAAGGCTTCCTATTAAAAATGAGTTCGATGAGTCCTGAGTCTCAGTCATTTCATGTCTTCAGTTTAGACGAGTATTTAACAGAAGCTATACATCTCCAATTGAGTGAGTTTCCAAAAGTCAGGTTTTTTAAGTTTCAAACTTATTTGCTGAACATGTTACTATGTTTGAATGTCACCGAATTGCAGTTCTTAAGTACCATATTCTCTTCAGATTTGCCCAAGCAAATCAACATGTTTGAATTTGCAAATTCTATCATTTCAGAAATATACAAGATGATGTTTGATGAAGTGCTACCCTGGGTATTAGAAGAAATGAAAATCATGATGCAATCCTCACCTTAGGATAGGGTCGGAGACTGGTTTTTGTATAAGGATTTCACCGTCTTGAGAATATATGGTTTTATTGGAGAGCCTTATAGGCTTCTTTCTTTTATTACTCCCATAGTTTTTGGATTGGAGTATATAAGATAGAGAGTGCATGCAGAAGAAGAACACTTTGGGGCTTTTAAGAAATCTTCCAATATCAAGTTCCGTCTTAAAGTTGGCTCTTTTATTTTTAAAAATAAAGGTGCTCTGGTGTTCATAGAGAAATTGTTGGAAAGCATGGATTTTCAAAGGGAGCATAAGGTAAATTATGATCCCTATCATATAATTTCCCTGAGAAAACAGGAAAATAAAAATAAGCCATTCGACCACTAAGTTGTTGAAGGTCTGGATGAAATAGCCAATTTGTTTCACTTTATGGAAATTCCAGGATCTGACCAAAATACAAGCAGTAGACCGGTTGCAGTATCTCAAGTGACAAATGTTTCTAATATTTTAGTTAAAAAAAGTATTTCTAGAGTTGAAAGTATGCAGATAGATGAGGATGGTTCACATAAAAAGGCCAAGTTGTTTCAAGATGATAAAGTTTTAAGTGAAATTATTTCAGATGATTTAAAAAGAGTTGCTTTGGTTCCTACAAAGTCTGTACAGGTGAGTCAATTTTCTTTTGAAGGTGTAGATAATACAGAATCAAGCCCAGTTTTAAATTCTAAAGAAGAGATCATGACTAGTTATGTGGAGAAGCAAAAGCAGTCCCTAGAAGAAACAAGGAATCTACTCCCGCGGGTGAGAAGTTTAAACAATCCAAAAACTTCCTTGATTTCTACCCAGGACGTAGAAAGAAATACTTTTAAATTGGCTATGGTGAGTGATAAGAAGATGTCAGAAATGGAAGTGAGGTTAGACAAGATCAATGTACCAGATAAAATACAGTTACATAAACAAATGAGAGACATTATTTATTCAGATTTATTGCATGCTATGGTGAGAGTTAATAAATTACAAGTTTTGGTTGACAAGTTGGAAGTTTAGTTAAAGCATGAGAAGGTTGAAAACAAGGCTAATTCCATTCAAATAAAAAAGCTGCAAGCAGACATCATAAGCTCAGGAAATGAAACAGGTAACACCCAGGCAATCAAAAGACTCCTAGAAGAAAAATACAACGTCCTCCAGGTATTGAAGAAAAGGCTGAAGATCCCAATTACAGAACATGTTCAATCATCCGAATTATTAGCATTACAAGAGGAAATGGATAGGATTCATCAGGATATGATGGAGTATAAAGGAAAGATTGTAAAATTACAAGAAGAAAAGGATAAGTGGCAAGCAAAACAGAACGGGTTAATAGCACAGATTTCACTACTAAAAAGGGATCAAAATGAAGAAAAAGAAATCATGGAGGAACTAATGAGCCAGACTCCCACTGATGATGACCTAACTATTGTGAATATTGAAAAACCTTTAAATGATTTTTCTGCAGATGACTTACTAGTGCCCATGTCCCAAGTCAGCTTGAAAGATGAAGAGATAAGAGAATTAAAGGAGGAAAATGAAAAAGTCAAATCTGAGCTAGCCAAAGTGACTGAAAATAAGAATAAGATATTGCAAGATAAAAGTCAGCTACAGAAGAAATTTAATGAATTGAAAGAAAGGAACATAGGAAAGGGTCCTCTCCAGGGAGCAAAGCACATAATTTGGGATACATTATCCATAGAAATTACTAAGTTCAGGAAGTATTTGAACTTCATTGATGATCAAAGCATATTGATCAATTTGGCCAATCAAAGACTGAAGTTAGTAAATGAAACTATGGAGAGGAAACCCCTTGGCACAGCTCATAATGCATTAAATTTCTTAAATTCATTAACATACCAAAAATTACATGACATAGGAGTCAAAGATAGAGTGGCAATGGTACTGTGGGCAAAAAGGTTTATTCATACACATCCTCTAATGAAGACAGTACAAGACAAACCTGATGAAATGATCTCACAGGTTAATGACTTCAAACATGTTTTTAAAGAATTATTTGAAGATGGCCTTCCTTCCTTTTGGGACGAGGAGGGACGAATGTTTTCTCAAGAGCATTATCACAGCCTGTTGGTACGAAGACGTATGGATCATTCTAAATTGGACGATTTGGAAAAAGGGCTGACAGGGAAAGTCATCGTAGATAAGTTGACAGAAGATTTTGAGATATTACAGAAATTCCTGATCATCAGGGGAGGGTTGCCTAAAGTGTCTTATGAAGCCTACATGGAGCTGGAGGTGTCTAGTTGGGAGATGGTTGAGTATGATATTCCAAGCGCAGAGCAATGGAGAGCCATATAAAGATTTGGAAAAACAAAGTATATCCTTCATTCATGAAAACAGGTGTTGCGCGCTGAGGAGCTGCTTGGACGGGCCTTGTCACCGAGATGATTTTAATTTAATAATCTGTTAGGATCGAAGCAAGTAGTTTATTCCTAGGAGTTAGGAATATAGTTACAAGACTTTGATTAAGCGGGTTATTCAGTTATAAATCTTCTTGGAAGAAAAAATCATTTTATGTATATAATTGCATTTATTTTATGTGATGGGGGTTGGAACCCATCTTGTTAATGAATGTTTTATGAAGACTGTTGGGGCTCCAACCCTAAAGGTCCTTATTTTTGGTAAATCCACGGTTTTCGAGGAAGTGTAAGTGGAGTTACAACCTAAAATAGTCTTAGGGGTGCTGCAGGTGGGTCGAACCCCCTTTTTGTAATTAACCCTTGGGTTAAATCCAGGGTTAGGGTTTTGGGCGCCCATGGTGTAAATCCATGGTTTTGTAACAGTGCGCTATATAAATAGGCACTTATGTAAAGAAGTGGGGTTAGGTCTTGAATGATTATCTTATGAAGCTAATGTAATGCGAAGATAAGATATTGTATAAGGGTTTTTGTAAGAAGGTTAAGTCCCAGCTGTGTGCGTGGACGATCTCTGCAGCTGTGTGCGCAGAGGGGTTTTGGTGAAAAGGAAGATTTGCACCTGTGTGCGTAGAGGCCTGATGCTGTGTGCGCGGTTTTGAGGACTGAAGGCATCTGCAGCTGAGTGCGCAGATCAGAACTGTCGTTTTAGTTGTAAAGAGTTAAATAAAGCGCAGTTCTGTGGACGTAACCCCTACACTGGGGGTGAACCACGTGACATTTGGTGTTGTGGTTCATTTGTGTGATTTGTTATTATATTTTATGCACTGTTAAAGTAAATAACTAATAAAGTAAGATTGCTGTTAATAACTAGCTCGTTGAGAATTCCCAGATAAGGGCTGTGCAAATAACTGTTTGTTTATCTAACCGCGAAGCTGCATAATTGATAATACAAGCATTGTGTTAAGTGATTATTAATAGTTAAAGACTAAAGGTACAGTAAGATTCTCTCTTCTGCTTGCAGAAACCTGATTCTGTGGCACCCCATAGCTGTTTCGAGTGAGACTGTAGCCTGTTCGCAGGCTGCTGCCGAAAGGGCCAACACTGTGGGTCTTTTGTTGGTGCGAAGTTAAAGGTGAAACCCCGGTCTGCCCATTTAGCCCAACAAATTGGTTCCGTTGCTGGTTGAACTCAGTATCTGTTGAAGGGAGATCTAAGTCTTACCTCGAGGGCTATGTTTTAGCGACCCTTTGTAAAAGAAATTGGTGATTGGATCGAAGCGACCTATTTGAAGTTTGCAGAACAGGAAAATAAAGATCCCCGTCGTAGCCCGAAACAATTTTTGCAAAGGTACATTTTTTTCTGATGTTCATGAAATTTTCTTCGGTTCTATACACATAGAGTTGCACCAGTGGTTATCCAGGTTAACAGAAAGGAGGACGAACTTCCAAGAAAATCAGTTTCCTCCCTGGACCCCCACAAGAATCGCTATCTTGAAAAGAGTGAACAACGCGATCTTGCGAGCTATGGATTTTTGGACTGCGCGAACTCTCGAAGTATTTGTGACGGAGTTCACCGTCGACACAAGTACCTCCTTTAGCGAAGCTGAATGACAATTTTTCAAAGGACCAAGGGGTAAGTACTTGAACCTATTTAGTTTGAATATTAAAATACTCTTGGCTAAAAAAGGAATCTTGCTTATCGAATCAGATTGTTAGATCTAGTATTGCTAACCTATGATTGGAAGTGACTGGGACTTCGACAAGCAAAGTGGTTTGCTGCGAAATGACAAAAGATATAAGAGAGATCTCGGCTCCTCCACTGAGTATACCCCTTTAAGCTCTGAAGCCTCTGATTCCGCCGAGGTCCCCTCTATTAGAAACCCTCCGATAACCCCGTAGTAGAAACCTATTATCCCTGAGAACCTGTCGCAGTCTGAAAGTAACCCTAGCCCGAATATCCCTGTCACAGGTCAGTCGTCCCCAGCTAGTTCAAACCATTCTCCCCCCCCTAGATCCTAGATGGACCATGTTCATGATGACATCAAACTACCGGTTTTTAAAGGAACCGGGTCAGAAGATCCAGAATAGTTCTGGTTTCTGTGCGAAGCTGTGTGGACCGCGAAGAACATTACGAACATAGATGTTCGACAAGTGCAGCTGATCACTTCTTTCAGAGACCGAGCCCTAACATGGTTTATGAAGTTTGCTAGTATGCAGAATCCTGTCCTGGCTGACATCAAAGCAGCACTGATCCAAGAATTTAAGAAACCTAAATCAGAGTCGCAGTGCATCACTGAGTTAAAAGAGATTCAACAGCGGCGAGGCGAATCTGTATGGGACTTTGATCAGAGATTCAAAGTTCTACTTGACCAAGTTAGCTTCACAATTGGACCAGCACAACATAAGGAGTGGTTTATCACAACATTATTAACTCACATCAGAGCTCCACTCATGCAACAGAAGATTGCAGATCAGCAAGAGGCCTTAGAAATTGCCATAAAGCTTGAAACTGCACCTGTCGAAGATAATTCTGGCATAGCTCAAATTCAAGCACAGCTCGAGATTGTCAAAACCCAACCATGACATGCCGATACTGCAGAGCAGTCGATCATGTCATCGAGCAGTGCCCACAGTTGCTAGCTAAAATCCAAGAAAGAAACAACAAACCTAGTCCGAGTGTCGAGTTGATTTCTGTCAAGCCACGACCGATCCCAGCTGTTAATGTTGTTACAAGAAGTGGAGCTACGACAGAGGCGTAGTGTCAGGCAAAGCAGCTTGACAAAGCTTGGGTCCGCAAGGATGTAGAGAAGACTCCAACATTTGATGTTCGACGAGAAAAAGAAACTTTTTGGAGGCCAGACAAGACTTTGTTGATTCAGATTTACCAGCACCAAACAAGCAGCATCAACAGCTGCAATCCCAGGAAGACTCACAAGGCCAAGTAAGTACTATGTCATCGTTTTTACAGAGTTGCATCAAATTGTTAAGAAATCAGAATGCCTTAAATGAATTACAAAAATTTATTTAGTCTTGTGAACCTCATCAAAGTCCTGATAGTGAAAGAGCTGTTAGTAGAGTTAGAAGAACTGGAAGAGAGATGAGACTACATGCTCAGGTAGGAGAGTATGACATGAAGGATATTATTTTAGATCTGGGTTCTGAAGTCAATATTTTAACTAAGCAAACATGGGAACAAATGGGAAAACCTACCCTTGATTGGTCACCTATACAGTTGAGACTAGACAATCAGCAGAGGATTGTACCCTTAGGAAGATTTCCTCGGGTACCAGTGGATATAGATGGAGTCAGTACTGTAGTAGATTTTGAATTTATTGAGATCATTGATGACAGTAACCCCTATCCAGCTTTTCTAGGTATTGAGTGGGAAATAGATAGTGATGCAGTTATCAATCTTAAAAAGAGACAAATGAATTTTGAAGGGAAGGGAGTGAGAGCTATACTACCATTGGATCCTTCTCAAGGAGAAAGATATACGGAGCCAGTCAGAGAGGAAGATCAGGATATTCTGGACCACATCTATAATATCACAGCTAAAGAAGAAGATTATGTTGAGCCTAATGCCGAAGGTGTAATGGATTGGCAATGTGATAGCTCCTTTATGTCTGACTCAGATGATGGTCTAGAGAGTTGGCAGAATCAACTATACGAGCTACATGGCCATCGGTGCGCATGAATTACCAAATCTCTTAGATGCCTTAGTGCATAGGCCAGAGACTTGCCTACATATGATGGGTTGACAGATCCAGGAAAATTCATTGTGCAGTTCTCAGAACAAGTGCCAGAATCACAGAGAATGCAGACTCTGGAAGCAGCATTAAGAGCTACAGCAGCGAGATGGTGGAAAGGCCACATGAAGTATATTCACAGTTGGGAAGCTTGCCAGAAATTTCTACGCTTCAGATTAATAGACCAATCTTAAGAGGTGCGAAGCAAGTTCAATGGGCAGAATAGTCCCGAGGAACATTTGAAGCAATGTTACGCAGCATGGGAACATGTACCTCGCGAGGAATGGGTGCATAAGTTTGTGCACACTTTGGAACCCATAGCAAAAAACTGGTATACGGAGGTCGAGCTTCGACACGGTACTGTGAATTGGGATGATCTTGTTGATAGTTTTATGCTTACATTTTCTATTAACGAAGTTTTCCCTACTTTAGATACAGATGTCAGACTGATCCATGACAAGGCAGTTGATGATCAAGAAAGAACTGAGTACCAAACTAAGGAGCATAACCAAGAAGTTAGTGCACCGAACCTAGCAGTTCTGTCGTAGATCTTACCAAGACAGATCGCAGAGCAATGTTGTGCCAAGACTGCCCGTTGTGATGAAGCTAAGACAGTGATTTTTCTGGAGCACAAAAACACGACAAAGCTCAAAATCCGGCCGTTGGAAAACAGCCGAATTGGCAACATGGGCACTTTAATTACCTTAATTGTCTGTACTAATGAGATCATGGAAAATCCAGCATCGTTCGGACAATATTTTTATGGGATTTGGTGCCTTAAATGCATCGTCCTAATAGATTTGATTGATAAAGTGTATAAGAAGATCCCTAAGTTGGCAAAAATCGCATTCTGCATTTCCTTGACACTTACGAGTGAACCCATGACAGACGAGTGGGAGCTTCAGGATCTAGTAAGAGAGTTCGAACAGAGGGGTCTCCAGAGTCATTCCGACCCCCCACATATCTCTGTGCCCCGTGAAGAAGCTCACCCAGCCCCGCCGCGACCGATGCAGACACGGTCCGCTAGGAAAAAGTTTAAACCTGAAGTTCATTCTAAGCGGAACGAAGACCGACACAGGAAATCAGGGAAAACATCAAGGACTCACCAGATGGACACGCCTAGTTCAGCACAGGTCCCGACTGAAGAAGATGAGCACATTGAGCCAGTGCGGCCACCGTATCTCCAGCCCATTCGGCCAAGTGTCCAGCCACCCCGGCAAACAAAGCAGTTTACATTAAGCACACCCTCGCTGCCACCAGGGGTACAACTGGTTGGAGCCATGACAGGAAAGATAGACCAGATTAAGTATGCCGACCATGACACAAATGATCATAGCAAGTTTCCACAGTTCACACCTGCTCAATACTTGCATCACGTCAAATATCCAGACAGTGGTGTGACACTATTGGAAGTGCAACACTAGTGGGCTGCCGGCTTGGCCATAGCTGACCTTCTAAAAATGCTTGATGTTCCTCATTTTGGGCGCAGCACATAGGTGACCGTCGTGGTTAAGCAGCTGTTAGCATTAGCACATGATGACCACTTGTGGATAGGAGACAAGCAAATTCCTATCAATGTCGAGCTTATTCATAAGATCACAGGCTTACCGATAGCAGGGCCTGATCCGAGCATTGAATTTTCGTCAAAACACAAGGATACGAAGCTTGCGTAGAGCATGAAGGACTGTTTCGGCCTGACCAAGGGGAAACAAGGATATCACACTTCCACAATTGAGGACAAGAACATCCGCTTCGTAGCTAACCTCTTAGCGTGCAAACTCCTGTGAAAGTGCAGGCCCAGTGAAGTGCCTGCCTCGATTATTAGAATCGCTATAAACTGCGCTGAGGGGTACACTTACAACTGGTCCGCATATCTTGCGAGGGAATTCCTGGAAGATGCCCGTGATGCGCAGGAAAAAGGTATACCTTTTCATTATTCTTGGCTATTAATACTTATTGCACTAATTGGCTGGAAAGAACCCACTGAGGCTCAGTTTGTGGAGGCACCCCTAGGCATGCTGGGTGCAGAAAGATATGCATCCCTCTGGATGTTGCCAAACAAAACATCTCAGCAGATGACGAACACTGTGTTCGCCTTTTATGGCATGAGTATTCACTACGAGATCTTGCGAATACCACGACTTACCAATGAGCTGTTCTCTCAATATGAAGGTGCCGCGAACTTCAGTGCCGACATGCATCATGTTTTTATTCAAGCCCGTGCAGATCCAACACATCAGCGGTTTAAGTTACCATATGTAGTAACCAAAGCAGACATCCTGGGCATAGTTCAACAGTGGCCGGCTGACTCGTTGAAAGATGCAGGAAAAAAACCCACCATTCCAGTTCCCCCTGTTACCCAAACAGGTGCAGGTACCAGTCAGGCGCAGCATCAAAACCCACTAGAAGACAGCGAAGACCTAAGTGACTCGCAGCAAGAGGGAAACGAACAAGGTGGAGATGGTGACCACGAAGAAGAGGATGAAGAGTTGGCCAAAACTCTATCAGGTCTTAATCGATCAACTAAGCACAAATCACCAGAGGTAGAGGAGGTAAACAAGCCTCAATCCCGCAAGAAGACAAAAGCGTCGAAGGATAAAAATTTAGACGAAGGAGTCACTGTGTCGTTGGAAGAGCTTGAGCAAGCTCTTGATAGGTCTACTGAAACACTAACTCAAAAGTGGTCACAGTTCACGGATGTGCATCTTGCTGCGCTCACGGGTGTAGCAAACAGGGTGTCGGAGCTGAAAGAGCTAGCAACAAAATCAGTGACTAATACAGCGACAAGTAGTACCCCAGCATCCGCGCAGCAGGATATGAGGCAATGGCCAACCAGAGATAACAGGGGCCAATTGTCAAGCGTAGCTCTAATACTGATTGATGCAGATTCTCGACCGCAGATGAGTATGACAGTTGGAATCGATTATACCAAGTTTTCTATGACAGAATTGCACCTCTGCCAGTTAGACATCATGAAGGAGATCCATGCACGAGATAACTACTCCCAAATACAGTTGGAAGACACCATGAAGCAAAGCCATAATCTCGCAGCAAGGATGGACGAAGTGGCGCAAAAGAAGAAAGAGGCTGAATAGAAAAGAGATACACTGGCGCGAGCGCTAGATGAGGCATGTCGGAGTCTTCTTGACTTCGACATCCAAGACGAAGAGGAACCAGAGCAAATAATTGCCAAGCTGAGAGACTATGCCCAATAGTCTCGCAGTGAAATTGAAAAGTTAAAAACAGAACACCAGAATCAGATCGCGGAGCTTCAACTTCGCATCCCTCTAGAAACTCCACCTGAGGTCCAAGAACAGCGCCATAGGGACATCCAGGCCTCAGTAGCAAAAATATCAGATATTGTGGGCAGTGCAGCAAAGCTGCTGGAAGACAGTATTGAAGCATGGGTGAACCTACAGGACCATCCAGATATAGGTAAGGTACAAGAAACCATCAATCTGCGACAAGAAGAATTAGATGCAGTCAGAGCAGAAATTAAGATGCTGCCTCCTATGCAGAAAATGGCTAAGGTGAAGCAGAGCAAGGAGCTCCAGCAGGAAATCGACTCCTGCAGGACGAAGGTAACACTATTGGAAAATTCACTGCAGCCACTTGTCGATGAAGCATTGGAATTGAGCAATGCTGCAGAGAGTCAGCTCAAAATTTTGAAGACCTATGATACTTTTGCGCAGGAAAAGGCTAATGAAGTATCATCCTCAGTGTTACAAGAATTGGTGGAAAAAGAGAAAGCAGCTGATGAAATTATACACAACCTCAACAGTCGTTTCCATATCCTTACAAAGAATATTCTCCCACCAAAAGAGTCACAGAGTGCCCCGGGACGGGCCACAAGTGTGTCTTAGGGGCCTGTTGGGGCTCCGACCCTAAAGGTCCTTAGTTTTGGTAACTCTGCGGTTTTTGAGGAAGTGTAAGCGGAGTTACAACCTAAAATAGTCTTAGGGGTGTCGCGGGTGGGTCGAACCCCCTTTTTGTAATTAACGCTTGGGTTAAATCCAGGGTTAGGATTTTGGGTGCCCATGGTGTAAATCCATGGTTTTGTAACAGTGCGCTATATAAATAGGCACTTATGTAAAGATGTGGGGTTAGGTATTGAATGATTATCTTATGAAGCTAATGTAATGCGAAGATAAGAGATTGTATAAGGGTTTTTGTAAGAAGGTTAAGTCCCAGCTGTGTGCGTGGACGACCTCTGCAGCTGTGTGCGCAGAGGGGTTTTGGTGAAAAGGAAGATCTGCAGCTGTGTGCGCAGAGGCCTGCTGCTGTGTGTGCGGCTTTGAGGACTAAAGGGATTTGCAGCTGAGTGCGTAGATCAGAATTGTCGTTTTAGTTGTAAAGATTTAAATAAAGCACAGTTCTGTGGACGTAACCCCTACACTGGGGGTGAACCATGTGACATCTGGTGTTGTGGTTCATTTGTGTGATTTGTTATTATATTTTATGCACTGTTAAATTAAATAACTGATAAAGTAAGATTGATGTTAATAACTAGCTCGCTGTGAATTCCCAGATAAGGGTTGTGCAAATAACTGTTTGTTTATCTAACCGCGAAGTTGCATAATTGATAATACAAGCATTGTGTTAAGTGATTATTAATAGTTAAAGACTAAAGGTACAGTAAGATTCTCTCTTCTTCTTGCAGAAACCTGATTCTGCGACACCCCATAGCTGTTTCGGGTGAGACTGTAGCCTGTTCGCAGGCTGCTGCCGAAAGGGCCAACACTTTGGGTCTTTTGTTGGTGCGAAGTTAAAGGTGAAACCCGGGTTTGCCCATTTAGCCCAACGAAGACATATATTTTTGAATAACAAAGCTGAATGCATGTGGTTATCAGAGATTCTTGTGCTGTTTACATTACAGTCTGTATTTCCCTTCCTTTGTGATTGTTTTTCCAGTGTTACACTTCACTTTGTTTTCTTCGTATCTGAAACATAGTGTTGAATGGTTGGAATTCATATTATTTATGCTCTAATCATTGTTTCAGTTATTCTATGAATGTTTCTGCTAAAGTTGATATAGAACTCATCTTTTGATGCTCTGTATTGATGGATTGTTCATTATCTCTTCTGCCCCACCTGAAATTAAATGAACGACTGTGATTGAATGGTTATCTTGCCTTTGATAAAATCTAACACATATGTATTTGTGATAAATTTATGTATATGTGACTCCATTGCCCAATGGTTATGTGTATCGTTTCAACCATTTATATAATCCTTGAGTGTTGATTTATATCTGGCCTTGTTAAATCTGTATTTGAGAGATCCCTCTCTGGAAAGAAAAGCCAGTTTCTTTCTAAAGTGGTTTTTGTTGTTACCTTGGGATTTACCTTTCACAACCTGGGTACATTCTGAGTGCTAACAATAGGTTTTGAGGAGGAAACCATCTATGCCAATATAGAGAGATCTGCATTCATGAGAGTTGCTACTAGACCTGAGCTTTTTCCATGCTCAAAGGTGATTGGGTGGATTCTGCCTAGGGCAGATGTAACCACCATGATTTTGGCAAATGTTGATAAATAGGGTTATGCTGCTTATAGCCCTGGGTATGTATTATTTCCCTACCACTTACCAGAAGCACAAGTGTACTTGACTAAAGACTGGCTGAAGACGATTAAGATGGACCTAGTCGAGACACTAAAGAGAATACTGGTGCCTGAAAAGAACTTTATAACTAGGCCAACTGGGAATTATGATGCTGCCACTCTAAGAACCCCTTATAGGTTCATTTCCCTGATGCTGAACAGGATGTAAAAGATTCAAATTGGAGTGGGTTCCTATCATCTTCTATGTTGCAACCCAGGGAACAATGTTCAACTAGGTGAACATTGTATCTAACAGCCTCTCAGCCTACATTGTTTCAGCATTAGGAGGGGTGTCCCAGAAGAGATCAGAGTTCTATATGAGCTCTATACTGATTTATTGCATACTATGCAACCAACCCCTCCCCAATCTGAGGTGTATCTGGGACCAGGAGAGAACACCAATCTACTCAGCATACAAGCCACTGTGGGCACACAAATACCATAGTCACTATAGGGAAGTGTGTGAGCACTTCATCATGCCATTATATACCTTAATTTTCTTGAAAGAGTGCAATTGCATGTCAGAGGAAGCATTGCAGGTGATTGAGGAATATCCAAACTACTACTTAATAGAGGATGGATTGTATTTCAGAATGTATGGATGCTTCAGAGCACCCTCACTACTACCAAAATATGCCACTGACTATATAGTGCACAAAGAGGTAGTTAGACAGGTCTTCTTAGATGGTATAGGGAGATTTTTATTCAAACATAAGAAAGTAGCTTATCCTCCCTTACCATTCCAATTGGGAAGCTATAAGTTCACAAGAGTGAAGAAAGCTGATGAATTTGTGGAGGAATTGGGGAAATTCCATTTTGGGGAAATAAATTTCCACACGAATGATTCCCAGAATAAAGTGGCAGAGCACTGCAGGAAAGAAAATGTACATTTTGAATACACAAGCCACTGGGATAGAGAGGAATCCATTTTACGCAGTGCACAAAATATAACGTCCTTAAGAAGAAGGTTTAAAAAGAAAATCACCATCAAAGGAGGGAAAGGACAAGATGAGCAAGAAAATGACGAGTAGGAAGAAGCTAGAAAAAGGGATGAAAATGCTAGAAGACTAGCATAGGAAGCCAAGAGCTGGCTCAAAGGTGAAGAGGAGGAAAATAAAAGAAAGCTGGATGAGGAACTGAAGAAGCAAGAAGTAAGAAAGGCTAAAGTTGACAGGGGTAGTGACAGAGCAACTAGTTTCTGATCCTGTAGATAGTCAGGCTCAGGACTTGGGTAATCCTGATATTCAAGATCCTGAGGCAGCTGCTGGCAGCACAACAGGACAGGCTATGGTCCCTACCCTTAGGCTAATCTCTTTTTAACAAAATAAATGGGAGGAGGTACCGTATTTCAACACTATCTTTTATGATAGGGAAAGGGAAATAATACTGAAGAGGACCGAGAGAAAGGTCAAGACTGGGGTGCAGTCGAGTAAAATGATAAATGATACAACTATAGTATATGGGACAGACAAGGACCCCAGATTCATCATCAGAGTTGGGGCTGCATTGATCCATGCTTCTGAGGACAATTTAGATCGGATGATGACTGATCTTGAACAGTCAAAGAAGTCTATTTCCCAACTAAAAGATACCCTGAGAAGAGAGAGAGAGGAAAATAACAGATTGAAAAGAAAGTTTGAAGACATACAACATGAAATAAAGTCTTCAAAAGCTGAGCTCCAGTTCCTCCAAGCAGAGAAGAGATCTCTGGAGGCTACCCAAGGAAGTTTGCAGGAATGTCAAGGGTTGAGGATAGAAAAGGAGCAGCTACTAGGTAAAATAGGGGAGTTGGAGCTACAGAAAGCTACCTTGGAGGAATCTGAGAGGCAATCTCAGGGGCAGACTGCAGAGCTTAGAGAATAGGTTGCCTCATTAACAACAGCTCTAGAAGAGGCCAGGGAACAACAAGTCAATCTTCAGCCTTTCAAGGAGCATGTTCTGGCACAGAGGAGCAAGATGCACCAGCTACAAGTAGCCATAGAGGAATAAAGGTGCAAGCTCTTGCAGGTAGATAATCGGCTATAAGAGATTTTGGAAACTTCTTCATATTTTGTAGACAGATCGCAGGACATCTTAGAAGTCCTGACAGGAAGGATGGCGAGATTGGAAGTGAATGAAGAAACCCCTACAGATCTACCATCAAAAGATCAACAAGCCCTAAGGCAAGAATATGATTTACTGGAGTTTGCCATAAACACAGCTAAAGAATTCAAGAAGGCTGTTAAGAAGAAAAAGGGGGCTTGTGCAAAATTCTTCAGGAGACTTTTGATCACTTATAATCGCTGCCAGGTTGAGGCTAAACAGAGAATGGATAACTTTCCAGACCACAGCCTATTTTTGGAGATGTTACAAAGGAGATATCAGGAAGATAAACAAAGGATCCAGCACATCAAAGTCTTAGATGAGAAAACCCTGAGGAATGAAGTAGCTCATTTTGCGGTTAGTGTGTAGTTGCTGGAGGACCAACTTCGCCTGAGCGCAGCCAGAATAGAAGTAATAAGAAATCAGGATGCTAAATTTGAAATAAATATTCATTTCTTAGAACCTTCCGAGTTCGAAAGAATTGCCTCATAGGCTTCAGCATGGAAGAAGTTTTTGGATAGTCAAGTAGGACCCTCCTCATGAGCACTTTATTTATTTTATTGTAATATATTGTAAATTTTATAAGCACTTAATGTAAAAAAAGTGTGGGAGGTGAAGAGTTGGGGAAGCTCAAGAGTCATTCGTGGGAAGCCCAATAGTTTTGTTCTTTTTGTATAAATATAGAAGATCTAGATAAGAGGAGGGAATTTTTCCCAGTTAGATTGGTGAAGACATATTGTAAGAAGAACTATTTCCTTTTGCAATAGATAATTGCAGTTTGCCTATTGGAGAAAGCTTGGTGGAATGTTCAAATGTTTTGCTATGGATTTGTTGAAGAGGAACTATTTCGTTTTCAACTTTTTGTCCATTAACTGTGAGATCGTTCTAACTCTTTGAACCTATGTTATTGTATGAATGTTCTCTGGTTTATTTTATGAAAATGTCCACTATGAGTAATGAATGTTGTTCATAAACAATTGGCTATCTGGTTGTTCAAATATCTTTAAATGTTCACGTGTTTTGAAAGAAGTATCAACTATCTGTGATTTTTCATAATGCATGTACAAAATACATTACTCATTAATAAATAATAATCTTGCTCCCTACGGATAGGTTAGGTAGTTAGTTTTAATTCCTTGCTATATGTGATTTAGATGCAAGAGAGTCTAAGACGAGAGGTAAGAACCCGCGCATCACATTGTGACCACTCCTTGCATTCTTAATCAATATGCATTTAGATAGGCACTTGCATGTCATACTTAAAACTAAAAAATACAAAAATATACACGGTGGACTAGGCCGCAACTGGTAAAACCTTTTATTTTTGTTACTTGACCTACGGTAGTCGGACCACAAACCGGACAGATTTCCTATACCAAACAGTCACGGGCTAGTTGGGAATGTTGAATGGGGAGAATCCCTTGCTGTTGTTGCCTACGAATTTCCAAGCTTCAACACATTGATTAGAAAATATTGTTACAAGACTTCGACATTGATTAGAAAATATTGTTACAAAAGTTTGACATTGATTATAACACATTGTTACAAGATTTTGAACTTGATGAATATGTATATCTTATATATTTTTATGAATATCGCATAGTGTTATAGCTGATTTTACCACATCAGGTAGATCATACATTTATGCCCTTCCCTATCCCTCTATAGACTGCTTGGACCCCATGGACTTATATTATGATTTGATGTTCCAAGATCATCCCCAAAAATTGCATGTTTATACATATACATGACTTTTAAGTCAATACCCGTGTGTATACGCAACTTTTGACCTCAAACCCATGTACATCGGTATGCGTGCAAAATGAAAAAATATTTTTGGAGTTTTCCTCATTTGAGTCTGAATAACTTGACTCTTGGCATTCCAAATTGCTTGAGAAATCTTGAATTCAACCCTCCATTACCTATTTGGATCTCTATATATTGAGACCCTTGGATACATTGAAGGAGACAAATTGAAGAGTAAGGAAACTATAGTCCATTGTTGCCTCAACTTTGCCTAAACTTGATTCTACATCCCTTTGTCCCTTGCATCACATAGTGTTCTTCCCAACCTTTCCTTTGCTTTGTGAGCTTGCTATAGAGAGATGGAGGATT
Source organism: Pseudotsuga menziesii (assembly GCA_001517045.1). Taxonomy (NCBI): domain Eukaryota; kingdom Viridiplantae; phylum Streptophyta; class Pinopsida; order Pinales; family Pinaceae; genus Pseudotsuga; species Pseudotsuga menziesii. The sequence goes on from LPNX010521495.1 coordinate 245,138, forward strand.
GAAGTGGTGGAGGCCTGGGTGGAAAACTTGGTTTCTTCGGTTCGCAAAAGTGCCGACAGAGTTTGTCACTATTGTATCTCTGATTTATTAATAGAAATATCTTTTCCTTTCCAATTCATGTGCATTTTGAAAATGAATATTGAATCCACGTATGTATTTAATTGATTGTACATGATTGATTATATATGCTAGAGTAGTGCTAACACATCTATATATATCATGCTTTATTTGTTTGTTGTTGTTGGGAGAAAATTATAATTGCAATTGCATTGAAAAAGCTCAACAAGGATCTACTTCAACCGTCCAGAACAAGGTATGGTTCTATATCCCTTAGTGTTGATTTGTTTACTGCTCTTGTGTATTGGGAAAGATTGATTTATGGTATCATACTGTCTATTGTGGTAACCCAAGCCATAGGAAGTTTCTCTCCGTAACAGGATTCGTGACTTCGCTGGAGAGGTTCCTAGTTATTTTTCTATGGGAATTGGGTATACAATGTGCTTGAATTGCTCTCTATTTCTCTATTTTAGTGTCGCTCCTGGAGCTATGTTTTCCTAGTAGTGTCCTATGGGAGTAATTTGGTCTTGGCTTGTCAGTTTTCCCTCTTTTTCTTCCTTTTTCTTCCTGTATGCGAGTATTTGCATTATAGTTGCATATACACACAGTTTTCTATTGAATTCTCGCGTATGTACACAGGTTTACTGCATATAGTCGCGTATGCTTTGGTTTTGAGCTTTATTTTGGAGATTGAATATTGCTAGCTGAGTTTTGATGATTGACGTACTGTTGGTGTCTATATACAGCCTCTATTTCTCACCATAGACCACTTTTTATTTATTTTTAATTAGGTTTTGTTCTTCTCATTCATTTTTTCCTTTTTGTTTTGGGATTAGTGCATTAGGTCTCTTTTATCTTGGTGCCTTGCTTGGATGTTGTTTGTGAGTGGTTGTAGGGTCTGAGCATTGTAGAGTCTGTTATTTATTTTTATATCTCATTTATTTCTAAAAATAAAAAATATTTTTCTTTTGCATCATTATGCATTCTTGCAATTTTGTACTCGCATGGTACTTGCATTAGGTTTTACTTACTGAATTATAGTCAAGTTTTCATTTAGGAAAGATTGCATTCTCATTTGAAGGAAAAAACTTGCATCTCATGTAGTGGCATATCTTGTTTTTCATTTTACAAAGATTTGACTTGGCATTCTTTGTTAGGTGTGCATTTTTATTTCACTGTTGAGTCTTCATATCATTAGTTGCACAGCCATTTCCCTTTGAGAAATTATAGCCATTAAAATCAACGCTTGATTGAAATGAACTACACATTTTTCTTTTATAGGGTTCACAAACAAGATTAGGATTTAGAGTCTTGGAATAGTTCATTGTAAGTCAGATCTCCAAGACTAATACTAAACACAAATAATTAGGTGTCTATCCAGGTGAGAGTGTGAAATCCTTGGTATAATTAGTGTTTCTTAGGACGCTCAGGCTCTTACACAGGATTTAAGCAAGCGGCAATGCACGTGATTGTGATCGGGATTATCCCTAGTCACTTTCTGTGAGTGCCAAATATATTTACAGGATCATCTTCGTATCTGGGGGCTTTTGAGGTATCAATTGGTGCACCCTTGGGGTACCCGTTGTGATTTCAAGATTCAGGATTTGCTGCCCTTCCCATACGGTTGATCCTTCATATGACTGTATGCCTGAGCATTGATTATATTGAGGTGACCTTAGTTTCCTTACCTAGGTATCATAGGGGGTACTTCCATAGTTTATTTTGTAGGTGTCCTGGCCAGGTAGTGGTCGGACAACATAGTCTCTTTATGCATTGAAGCTAATGGCCACTATAATTTGTTATGAACCTCTGCTTGTAGTGCATGGGAGTATCAAGCCTCTCTTAGGCGAGGCATACTTATTGCATTTGGGAGCTCACACGTCCTCCCCTTGGTTTGCTTGTTCTTGGCTATAGATTTTCGTAAGAGTGTTCTATGTGTATGCTAGATTGCTTAGGTTTGCATAGCTAGATTGAGCCTTTTATCTTTGTGGAGTCATTATGGATCTGGGTGCGACACTCCATCATTCTCGTCATTTATTAGGCATTTCTTCTTTTACGCATCCTCATCCTTTGGGAGAGAGAACTAGACAGTCCAGGTGGACTAACTCTCACTTTGATTCATACACCATGAGTGACCATGATCCTGAGATCCCAAAGATCCCTGACCTTCCACCTCACGTATGGGAGGTTGAACCTTCAAGCACATATGGGAATCTGATGGGGTACGACCATTCTATGGATGGGACATTGCTAGATGATCCTTCACAATTCTCGGGCTACATGTACACTAACCACCGGTATTGGCCGTGTAGTCTGAACCATGAGACTCACCATTCATCCACTAGCACTAGAACGATAAGGTATGGCATGCCAGACCTTCCTGAGACCAGTCCAACACCCAATGTCGGATCGGGTTTTGACCCTGGTGTTGCGCCTAGGGGCATTTCCATTCCTTTGCAAGTGGAGAGATTTGGTAGCACTATTCATATGACACCTTCCATCCCTGCGGTGGAGGAATATTCACACATGCATCCTAGGCCTAGAACCATCATTCCTATTTGGGGGACTGATCCTAGACATGTGAATATTGTGGGTACAACTTACATCCCTTTCCATCTTCCATTGTCTTCAACATTGGTTCCTTCAAATGCATTTTTGATGACACATCCTCCCACTAAATCACATTGTCCTTCGGGTCAGAGTTCTACCATTAGTCATGTTCATCCTATGTATGGTCACACCGTAGTGTCACAAGGCCAAGTGCCTCCTTATGTGTCAGCTGAGTATTTACCATCTCATGGACCATCTTATGGAAAATCGTATGGACCAGCTTATGGACCATCCTATGGAGAGTCTTATGGACAAACCTATACACCTGATGGGTCTAGGTATCATCCCGCTTATCATTCTCCTAACTATGGATTTGTATCAACCTAGGCTCAAGGTACTCCAAACTATAACACGCAACCCTATATGGGTCAAATGCGAGGAGGTTACTATCCCACTGGTCAAGGCCATGGTGTCTATATCAATCAAACCTATGTGAACCAAACCTATCATAGAGCATGGAATCTAATGGCTCAGCTTAGGCTCCCTTTCCTTGCAACGTTGAACTTACCTCACTTGTTGAGATTGACAAATGATCCTATGTCTCATGACCCAGAATTAGCGGTCGTTCCTTCCAAGCTTCCTTCAGACATTCCAAAGTTCGAAGGTAAGGTTGGTGAAGATATTGGTGAGCATGTCACAATGTTCGACCTTTGGTGCTCTTTGAACTCCTTGAATCACAATTCAGTTCGTTTAAGGATATTTTAATGCACCCTTATGGGGCCTATGATGATGTGGAAGTAAGAGTTGCATGGGGGGACTTATATATCTTTTAATGACCTAGATATGACCTTCCTCAATCACTTTCAGCTACCCATGCGTTACGATGCCAATACTGAACTCTTGTTGAAATTTCGATAGGACAAAGCCATGCATATATCTGATCACATTCAAGAGTGGTGTAGAGGAAATATATTGATTAAGGCCTTTATACCAGTAGAGTTCATTTTGGAATGGTTCCTCAAGTATTTATTGCCTTACATAGCAAAGGATGTTTCCACATCCAGAGTGCAAAATGAGGAACGAACTATCTTTAGAGCTCAACAGCTGGATTTTATTTATGCTCAATCTAGGCTCTTGAATGAGATCATACTGAACACACCTAGATCCAATTTCGACCCCAACTTTAAACCCGAGAGGCATGTTGATGGCATCGTTGGCTCTGCAAGTGCCAAATCGGTAAGCTCCATTACAAACCAAATGACTAATTTTTCTATTAACGTTGTGTCGGGACAAGCTACGACTTCACCTCATCCCACCCAAATGGCGGATGTACTTTCAGTGCAATTGTCGAACCAGAAAGGTAACCAGTAGCCTGGACGTAATAAAAAGAAATATAAAAACAATCAAAAGGGTGGGAATAGAAATGCAAATGATAATAATGACAAGAACAACAACAATAATGCTGGGGGTGACAAGAAACCTATGGCATAAGGTTAAATTTATTTGTAAGCTATGTGGGGATGATCACCTCACTCACTTGTGCCCTCAGATGGAATATGCCTCAAATTTCATCCCACAAAGCCCAACTGTGTTGACAAATCCTTTATCAAAAAACCATAATATGAACTCAAGGACTATGGATCCTGATGGTGCTTCTGGATGGACTCCAAACCTGTCGGACATCGCTAGTGGCCATGGTGGAATTAACATGGTGAATGCTACAAATGTTATGGCTCATTCTAAGGATTATGGCATGTCACAACCTGACTTTGGGAAAGATCCTGCTCCACCTAAGATCTATTTGCATATCGAAAAACCTAGTGATAGTCCTCAAGCTCCGCCTCGCATTCCTAAGGGATTCTTGAAGCGGTCAAGGCACAATCGTAATTCCCGAGCTTCCTAGAAATATTCTATCGTCGAGGATTTGGGCCATAATCCTTGTGTGATGTGCACTTTGAAAGTTATTCAGACTTTTCCTCTGCAAAGGAAAGCCTTGTTGTATTCTCTTGGGGTGGCTGATGGAAGCTCTCCTTCGGTGATCAAATTTGAAAATCATGGAGTCCAACCTCGTTTTCCTTACTATGTGTCCCTTTTGGTGCATGTATAGTGTCTAAACAACACCATCAAGTGCACAATGATTGATGAGGGCATTGTGGCTTCCATGATGTCTTTGTCATGTTGGAAGGGGTTGGGTTCTCATGCATTATCTAAGTAAGGAAACATGTTAACTGCGTTTGATTGGCTATCGTTTCAGCCACACGTCATTCTTCCTTCCCTTGAGGTCCAATTGGGAGGTAAGACCATTGTGATCAAGGTCGAGGTGGTTGATGCATCCCTTGACTATAATATTTTACTGGGTAGGAACTGGATTTACAATATGCAAGCTACCGCATCGTCACTCTTCTAGTTTTTTTGTTGTCATTTGGATGGGAAGGTTGTGATGATCGATCAAATATCCTTTTATAATTCTAGTTTCAAATCATTGTCAGGAGCTTCTATCCTAGTTATCGATCATTCTCAACCAACAACTAAGAATGTTTGGGTGGGCATGTATCCTTCACTAATGGGAAATTTTAGTTGTGCCACACCATTTCTTATGATCGATTCTAGTCTTGTTAAGGCTTTAACATCATTGAGTTCAATTTCTTTTCGCACTTTGCATATGGAGGATCCTTGGAATCTTCCTTCTCTGAGTAATTTGGTTAAATTTTCTATACCTGTTGAGATGGACATGCTGTTGTATATAGCTATGGTAGCTTATCAAGCTAATATTGATTTGGTTGTAGAGTCTATTCCTTCCTCTTTGCGGACAGAGGAGGAGGACCCTTATGCATTTCCTACTTGGGAAGTTTCATCATATCACTCACAGGACTGCCTCGATGACATCTTTCCATTGGATGAGGCTATTTTCCAGGCTATGTCTGGGTTAGAACAACCTTGGGGAGAGTTGCATAATAGATCTTATTTTCTCCCTAAGCTTGATGATATTGAGTGTGATGACTTTAAGGCGGTATTTAGTGAGAAAATTGGTAGGCCCATGGTCCCATTAGGCCCTTCTAGAAAGTATGTTGAAGGGAACATGGCTAAGTTGTCACCAACTATACCTACGAATATTCCTTGCTTTCTTGGAAAGATTGAAAATGTGTACATTTGGGCGGATTGTTCTCCTGATGAGATTAGAGAGTACATCGAGATTTTTAAATAATTTTTAGATGTGTTCGCTTGGTCGTGTGAAGAATTGTCAGGAATTGACCACCGCACTGTCGAATGTGGCATTAGGACTTATCCTGATGTTAGAATTGTTTGACTAGTTGATCATGGGGGCACAGCCTTGGCAGAGGCTAGAAACGGGCTCTATCTTAAGAAGTACTATGCATGATTTTCAGCTGAGGCTGATTTGTTGTATATTATTGTACATTTGCATAGCATAGTTTTAGTATAATTATGGTGATTGAGTTTATTGACTTGCTTCCATTTGTTGTGGAAGATGTCGACAAAGTCTTCAGTTTATTTAGGATTCGCTGATGGTGCTAGCTGCTACACTCAAAACTAAGCTTCGTCTGCTTGGGTGATTTATACTCCTATGGGTCAGGTGTAGTATTAAGGAGGGGTTTGTCTACGGCCTTCATCAAACAATGTTGCATAGTATAGTTCCATTATGGATTTATTGTGTGATGCCATTTCATATGGTATTCACTCTCTTGAGGTACGTCTTGATTTGTAGTTAGTGGTTTCACAACATAATGGCTTGTATCATGTTAGGGATCCAACTTTGTTACAAAGGTTCTTCTGAGTCAGGTTGCTTGAAGTACAACTTTAGAACATAACATACATCCATATTACAAGAAATTTTAATCAAGTTGTTGATTCATATGCTAACTATGTACTAGATTGACATTTGTTTCACAGAGCATGAAGCATTCATAAAAATTTACACATGTAAATAAAATAATAATCGATCATCATAGGTATTTTTCACTAAAATATATGTCCAAAAATGTGGTGTCATAATACATAAGTGTCATATGCAAAAATGGGGCTTTCGAGCCACCAATATATAATACACAGCCATACAAAAAATACACCCCAAGCCTCTAAGCCTATGGGGGAGGAGGGTGCTAATCATGTTAGCACACTATGGCTCTAGCTATCCGGTAAAATAAATGAACCCATACCCGTGTTACTCCAAACACCTGGTGCTGCATGGCCTCAGGAAATTCCTCAACTTGCACCATGGGAATTCTATCTGTCAAATGAATGAAGTTCATGTGAATGATTTGGAGTGTATGCTCCACATCCACACCCATGATCTCATCTCCTCTTCCCATCCATCGATGATGAGGGAAACCATTTGGTCATCGTGGTCCCACATATGCATGTACACGAAAAAGTATCACTATATGTCATCACACCAAAAACATGTCTTTTTTATTCCATATATCAAAAAACACAAAAAAAATTAATAATTCAAAAAACAAATTTTGAGTCGAGATTCGTTACTTGTCTCTCCATATGTAGATCCTGGTGGTATGGGCATGTTCAGGTCTCCATGTAAGTTGATCCCTACATAGGGATAGTCATCTATGGTCATGATCTATCTATGCCACCAGAAGAAGAAGTCTGTTGGGTAGGGGTTGGCCACCAACCCACCCTCTTAGTCTCTATATGAAATTTTCCCAGCATAGATGAGCCAGATATCGAACTCCATGTGGGGAAATCTCAACTCTATGGCTTAGCCCCAACACAATATCAAAAAAGAAAGCACTCAAGATGCTTCCATAGCCAAATTTCCTCACCCACCCCATCTTGTAGTTGGTAAGTTGTTGTTTCATGTTGCCCAATAGTGAGGTACTCTAATCATATATTGCAGGATGCATACACTCTACTGCATGGAACATCATAGGCCTTGAATCCTGGTGGAGAGATGGAAATACCTCTATCTTTCCCAATGCCAACAATATGGCCTTCAACCCAAGATTTGGATCAAGTTTGTTGGGATTTGACTCCCAACCTTCTCCATATCTGAGACACAATACACAGTAATGTACTCATCTATAGTAAATATAAAAGAAGGGCATGAGCTTCTACCTGAACTAGATGGGATGTGATTCTGTGGACTAATGGTCCCAGGATCAGCTTCTGAAGTTTTTGGTATCAAATGCACTATTGTGGGAAAATTTTCAAATGGTATGGAAAATTTTATGTTTTCACTATTTTATAGAATTATTTTTGAAATTTTTACCCACTTTCTATAGTTTTGACCTGTTTTTGACCGTTTGGACTAATATGGTGTTGTAGTGGCCCACTTTGAGTGCGTTTTGACCGAGTCTTTGATTTGTTTGTGCCTATTACAGGTATAATTTCTGAACTAGCATATAGGTTAAGGATTTCACATCCTCCTGCATTTTGCATGACCTTATGACCATTTCATTTTAACCTTAGGTACGAACCCATTCCATGATATCACAGAACCTTCATGCTGCTGTTAGAAGTGGTATTGTGTGAATGGTAGAGATTTCCTATACATGGGTGCCCTAGTTAGATCCTTTTTTTCATTTGGTGCCGATGTTGAGTTGCCTCCTTTAGGTTGTGGGAGTCCCTTTTTAGTCTTGCCATGTCCTTGAGCAAGAGCTTCATACTCCTCTTGAACTTTATGTTGGATTTTCCCCATAGGGACTCCCTTGTATATGTCAAGTTGTAACTGCATTTCATGAGTTTTTCTTACCTTCTTGAGCTTTACACCAGCTCACTGACTTTGATTTCTCATCCATATATCCCGAGCTTGTGTCAAGTCTAGCCAAGCAAATCCTTCTACATATCTTTTGCACCTTGATCACCCTTTTACCGGGAGGAGACCTTCCCCCGAGTGTCATTATCCTACACATGTTTCCCTGCATTGGGCATAGGTATGTTCAAGTGCATGGAACTAGTTCTCTTGTCCCTAACACTCATCTCATCCTATATATGTACTGTAAAGCACTCTTATTCTCTTTCAAGATTTTCAAAATATCTGAAAAAGTCCCAAAAATTAAAAAAACATAAAAATCCAGACATGAAAAGATGTTATATTTGGCAGCATTTGATTTGTGTCTTCTTCGAACAGACCACTGTATATCACATCCATTGGTTGGGTTATTAGTTTGGATTTAGGAGTTGTACTTTTTACTTTGAGTTTATCTCCATCGACTGGTTATGCTTCCATTCCCCATGGAGCCTCTGTCGACACCTCCTGTGTCACACATATTTCCCAGTTTGCATATTAAGTCCATGCTGCATTCCTCCAGTCACCATTTTCCTTATGCTCTTGTTCGAAGGAAGTTGAAGCCTGAGTCAGTCATTACTCAGTTATCTTGACTTTGCATGTCGGCCATTCCCAGTACTGTTACTAGTTCGTGCACATATTGTTTGTTGATTTCTTCCACATTATACAATTTTTATGAGTACCTCATGTTGGTTGATGGGAGGTGCCTTAATGCCCTCCTTCCAGCGGATTCCATTCCATCGACATTAGATAATTTATTCTAGAATAGGAGTCCATAGAGATTTGAGTTCCTTGATACTTACAGTAATTAGTGGGAGGTTCTCTCGCCATTGACATTTTTGGGAATACATGAAGTTCCCCTGATCGATGGATTCTTTCAATTGTTCAAAATCAACACATCTATTCATGCTTGTTAGATTGCACTCTGTACCTTGATTTCCATTTTCATTATCGGTGGGTTATCTCATGTCTGTTAATGGTATACATCAATGACTGATAATCAAATGATGGACTACTATGTTCGACCTCGACACCTCTATTCACATAGTAGGACATGTACTCGTAGCGGTTTGTGTAGAATACCTTCCAGCTTGGTGGCATTTCATATATGCTACCTCCTTGATCGTGTGAGTATTCATGAGATTTCAAATCTTATGATCATGATTCTAGTATTTCTAGTGTATGTCATATATCTTCATCCATTATGGAGATCTGGATCCATTGTATATTGTACATGGAAATGAACACACATGACACTTTGTATATCATGCCTATTCATGGCCATTGTACTCTTATGTATCCGGGACTGATGCATGTATTTGCAGTCACATGCAGAGATTGATTATTGTATTATACCGATGAGTGGTTGGTTCTTCCACCTCAGTTTTCATTACTCCACTTATGGGATGGATTTTATAATGTGTTTTGGCCATCATGTTACCCGTCTGACCTCACACATTAGGGTGCATCTGTTATAGTTGATTTTACAACACTAGGTAGATCACACATATATGTCCTTCCATGTCCCTCTGCAAAATGTTTGGACCCCACAGACTTATATTATTCTTTGATGGTCCAATATCATCCCCAAAAGTTTTCTGTTTATACATATACTTGACTTTTAAAGAAATACTCGTGTGTATACGCAAATTTTGACCTCAAACCCATGTACATCGGGATGTGTGAAAAATAACAAATTTTTTTGTAGTTTTCCTCATTTGATTCTAAATAACTTGACTCTTCGCCTTCCATATTCCTTGAGAATGCTCGGATTCGACCATCCATTACCTCTTTGGAGCACTATATATTAAGGCCCTTGGATACATTGAAGGAGAGAAATTGAAGAGTAAGGAAACTATAGTCCATTGTTTCCTCAGCTTTTGTTATACTTGAGTCTACATCCCTTTGTCCCTTGGAGCACATAGTGTTCTTCCCAAGATTTCCTTTCCTTTGCGAGCTTGCTATCAAGATATGGAAGACTAAAAATCTAAAACCAACATGAATTCTCAAAATTAACCTTAGTAAAATTGAATATTGAATGATGATTTAATTACAATGATGAGAATACCTTTTATTGGTCAAAATACACGATTTCACTAAAAGGGTGTGATCCTATGTTTTAATTAATACTACGTTAATATTAAAAGACCTTTTCTGCTTCGCTAGAATAAGATAACCCACCGAACAGACCGACGACCAAAAAGAAGAAATAACCTGAGACCCAAACAAGTACCCAACTGGGGCCCTAAAACAAATAGAGGACATATAGAGTTGGTAATTTCAATATTTAAACGTGGCCTAATATGACCACTTCATCTCAAGTGAAGCAAGGCGGAAGAAATTGAGGAGAGGGATAAACTTAATCCTGTTCTGGAAAAAACCTTAATAAACGGAAATCAAATTGTTTTCTATCGGTACTATCCCTCCTACCTCTAAGAGTACTCTATTTATCTACGTTCCTCACCCAACATGGGTGAGTCACTAATTGTACCTTGCCCTTCATACGCCACCTTGCACTAGTTGGTCCTTACTAAGCTAAGGGATTCAATTCTCAAGTGATCTAGTCAGGGCTAACAGGTCTAGGTCTTAGGTAAGGGCTCATCAACCCATCCCATCTGGTGTTTCTACTTCTAATATAAGGGTTCATAGCATTTCCTCCTCTCCTAAGTGCTTCATTCATCAAGTGATACAGGTCTAGTTCTTAAGGTGGACAGGTAATTAGGACATATAAGGGATAAGGATAAGGTGAAGGTTTCATAGGCAGTCCTCCACTCCATGTCCTAGGGTGATAAGGTAGTAATAAAGGTTGGAATTTCTCATAATATTAGATACATAACATTGCCTCCATATTTTAAAATGCTTTTTCCTCAAAGCAATGGTAAGGATGGGTATTGTTGACGAAACTGTTCTATCTCCCATGATGTGTCTTCATCTGGAAAATTCTTCCACTTAACGAGATATTCCTTGAGTGTTCTAGAATGGATTTTTCTTTCTTAGATTGCAATGATTGCCTCGGGTTCCCAAATGACCCTTCCTTCATCATCTAACATAGGAAGTATTGTTTGTACCGTTTGATGTTTACCCAACATTTTTTTGAGACATGATACATGGAAGACATTGTGGATACGAATTTTATCAAGTAACTATAATTTATATGCCACTTGACTAATCTTCTGGATAATCTAGTACGATCCATAGAACTTTGGGGCCAACTTGTGTTTCCCTCCACTTTTAAAGGATACCTGTTTATAGGGTTGGAGTCTTATGAATACCCAGTCTCCTACTTCAAATTCTCTTTCGGTTCTGCGTTGATCTGCTTGTTGCTTCATGCGAATGTGTGCCATGATTAAATTATCCTTTACTAATTCAATTGTGTTTTGGTATTTTTCTAGTTGGTTCCTTACTTCTGGAACATTAGTGTCGTTTAGAACTAACTCCTTCCAATTTGGAGGTTCATACCCATATAACGCTTGGAAAGGGTTCATTTTTGCGGAGGTGTTGTATGTTGAATTGTACCACCATTATGCTAAGTGTAACCATTGATACCAATGGTTTTGTTTATCTATTACGAAAAAATGTACATATGATTCTAAGAATTAATTTACGACTTCAATCTGACCATCTGTTTGGGGGTGGTAAGCTGAGCTCGTATTGAGTGATGTCTCCATTTTTTTTGAAGAATTCCCTCCAAAATTTTCCATTACATTTTGCATATCTATCGCTAACGATGACTTTTGGGAAGCCATGCAATTTGTAGACATTTTTGAAAAATACTTCCGCAATTTGTTTTGTGGTGTCTATTTTTTTTATTTCCATGAAGTGAGAAAATTTGGTTAATTGATCGACCACTACAAGGATCTTGTCCTTTCCTTTTGATGGAGGTAACCCATTGATGAAATCCATTGGTATCTCTTCCCATTTTTGGTTTGGAATGTGTAGGGGTTGGAGTAACCCTGGGGTTAAAACATTTTCACTTTTGTTTCTCTTGCAATTGTCGCATTCTGCCACATATTGCTGGATATCTTTCTGCATTCTCTTCCAGGAAAATGAACTTCTTGCATTATAATAAGATTTGAAGAATCCTACATGTCTAGCGGCTGGTGAATCATGGGATTCTTTTATTGATTTAACCTTGAACTTAGAGTTTGAGTTCAAATAAATCCTCCCCTTATACCAAAGAATATCATTTTTCCATTCAAACTTGGGGTCATGGTTGGAGTTGTTAATTATAGTGCTTGTTTCTAGGTCCTTAGAATATTCACTTTGTATTTCATTCACCCATTATGGAATTGCAACTGAGATGGAGTAAGAGGTAATATCCTCATCTTTTTTGGAGAGTGCATCTGCTACATTTTACTTTCCTTTTTTGTGTATTATTTCCATGTCGAAAGCATCAATTTTTTATATCCACTTCTGTTGTTCTGTGGACAACGTTTTCTATTGAAGTAGGTATTGAAGACTATTATGGTCTGTGCAGATCATGAATTTTCTCCCTAAGAGGTATTGTCACCACTTTACCAATGCCTGCATAATTTCCAGCATTTCTTTATCATATGTAGACTTCAATTGTTCTCGCTTGTTTAATTACCCGCTCTCAAAAGCTATCAGGTGTTCATCTTAAATTAGTACTGCTCCCAACCCATAACCTAAAGTGTCACATTCTATCACGAATGGTTTGGAGAAGTTTGGGGTAGCTAATACAGGTGTGGAGAACATAATTCCTTTTAAGGATTCAAAACATTGTTTCGCTTCGTCATTCCAATGGAATGCATTGTTTTTTAGAAGGTTGGATAAGGGTGCGGTTCTATGCGCATAATTCCTAATGAATCTTCTGTAGTATCCCATTAGCATGAGGAATCCTCTTAACTTGGAGATGTTAGTAGGGTTGGTCCATTCTGTGATAGATTTGATTTTTTCTGGATCAACCTTGAGTCCTTCTTTAGATATTATGTGTCCAAGATAGCTGACTTCTTCTTTACCGAACATGCATTTGGACATCTTGGAATAGAACTGATTTTCTTTTAAAATAGAGAGAACCTATTCTAGGTGTGTGAGATGATCGTTCCATGTCTTACTGTATTTAAGGATGTCATCGAAAAACACTAATACAAACTTCCTTAGGAATGACTGGAATAGGTTATTCATGGTTTCTTGAAATGTCGCTGGGGCATTAGTTAGCCCAAAAGGCATTACCTTAAATTCATAATGTCCCTCATGGGTTCGGAAAGCTGTCTTCACCACATCTTCTAGCCTTACTCTGATTTGGCAATATCTTGACTTTAAGTCTAATTTTGAAAAGTACCTTGCACCATGCAGTTCGTCCAACATTTCATTGATAAATGGAATGGGGAATTTGTCTTTAATAGTTATTTTGTTTAGTCCTCTGTAATCGATGCATAGCCTGAATGATCATCCTTATTTCGTACAAGTACTACTGGTGCATCATAAGCACTTCTACTTTCGGTAATCACTCCATATTTCAATAAATCATTTATTAATCTTTCAATCTCTCTCTTATGGTGGTATGGATACCTATAGGGTTTACCATTAACAGGGTTGAATCCTGACTTGATTTCGATGACATGCTCGATATTCCTTTCTGGTGGTAACTCCATGGGGAGGTCTTCAAATACTTTTTTGTATTTTTGGATTAATACTTGGATCTCTAGATGATCTGGTTTAACTACTTCTAAAGTTAATAATTCCATCTCCTGGCATTGTACGACATATGCTGGTGCTCCTTTTCGAATTAGCTTCTCCATTTTGTGGGATGACACAATTTGCGTGCGAGGGGGTTGGAACGCATATAATTTGTATCTTTCTCCTTGCCATTTAAACTTTATAAAGTGTTCTTGGTGGTTTGCTGAGTAGGTACCTAGTGTTTGCAACCACTGAATTCCTAATACTGTATCAACTCCTCCTAAGGGCACTGCATAAACATCTGACTCAAGGTTGTAATCTTGTATTTGCAGCTTAACTTTGTGTCATTTCCCTACTTTTTCGATATTTTTTCCATCTTCTACCATTACTTTCATGTTGGGTGCTAGATATATGAAAAGGTTAAGCCTCTTTGCAACACTTACGTCGATGAAATTATGGGTGCTTCTTGTATTGAATAGGACTACAACATTTTTATTTTTGATATGACCTTTTAATTTTAATGTTTGTGGTTGGTGTATTCCTGTTATGGATGCAATTGATATTTTGGTAGTTTCTTCATCTTCTGAATTTGACAAAGGATTTCCAATGTCACGTGTTTCTTCTATGTCGGATTCATCTCTATCTGACTTATCTTCTTCTTCTGCTTCACATTGATATAAGTTCTTGGTGGTCTCTTTTTTTAAACATCTGTGTCTTGGGTCCCACTTTTCTCCACAATACTTACACTTTCCTTCTTTCATCCATTGGGATTCTAAGGTGGTTTTGTTATCATTCCTTAAATGTGGTGGCTGGTATTTGGTGTTAGTTTTTATATTTGGAATATACCTTCTATCTTTGTCATGGTTTTTGTTCCACGCTTTTTAAAATTTTTCTTCAATGATTTTTGACTTCCGTCTCTCCTTGTCCAAGGTTGATACATTTAGTAGATATAGTTCATCTCTTATATAGGGTTTTAGTGTGTACACGTAAGTCTGGAGGCATTGACTGTTTGTGAGTTTTGGCACACATGTCACTAGGGCTTCCCATTCGTCGGTGTATTCATCGACATCACCTTTTTGCTGCAGTTTGGTAAGTTTTGAGAAGAATTCTTTTTCTTTTAAGTCTTCAAACCTCTTAAAGAAATAATTTTTGAATGTTCTACACTTTCGCTTAGTTTCCTGTGTTGTAACCTTCCACCACATGTACTAGTTGTAACCTCGCTCTTCTAGTTGCATAGAGGCATATTTTATCATTTCCTCGTCAGTTGTGATATTATGTCTGGAAAAAAATTCTTCTGCCTTGTTGATCCACGCCACGCTCCGTTTGTGTCCCCATTGAATTTTGACAATTATAACTTGGGTTTCATTTTATATCCATTCCTTTTTGGAGGAGAAAGTGACTGCTCATGATTTGGAGATAGATCGTGATCGAACTCTTCTTGTGGACTTCCTCTTTTGGGAGGAATTGTCTTACGATGCCTTGAATTTCAGGATGGTTTTTCTTCCTTTGACATATTTCCCACTGATGTAGTAGTTGTGTTTCCCAAATGATGCTCGATTTTGCTTAACCCGGATTCGAACAATACTGTGATGTTTCTTTTTACACCTTCCATCTCCCAAGATACTGATTCGTTGACTTCTTTTTTCGTAGTCTCTGATAATTCGATTTTTCTTTTGTGTAGTTATTCTTCGATTTGGTTGAGTCTTGAGTGTAAACACTCAATATTTTTAGAACCTTAGGCTTGGTTAAGCTCTAATTTCTCCATTCTTTCTTTAATTTCATTCATTTCTGCCAATTTTCTTGTGCAGGGAGAAATTTTGTTTTATTAAGAATGGTGAGGTTTAAGGAATAATAATTAATTATTATATAATAAAATATTTATTTTCCCTTAAGTTTTGTAAAATATGAGTAGATTGGGGGGTTAGAAGGAATGAGTGTTACATTCCCCACCTAAGTTCAAATCTCACTTTCTCTTTACTAATAATTATTTTGCACTTTTTCGAACTCAAACCCACTTTAAGAAACCATGTGTGGTTTCACTTTTACCCTCTCTCTTTTTTTTTCCTTTTCCTTTTATCTTTTTTTTTTTCTTAACTTTTTTTTTTCCTTTTTTCTTTTTTTTTTAACATTTTTCTTTTTCCAATGTCCAATATTTTAGGGAAGCCCTAAAATAAGGATACAAGCCAAGACAAAAGCTCTGATACCACTTGAAGCAGACTAAAACTCTAAAACCCGCATAAATTCCTAAAATTAACCACAGTAAAATTGAATATTGAATGATGATTTAATTACAATGATGATAAGACCTTTTATAGGTCAAAATACACCGTTTCACTGAAAGGGTGTGATCCTATGTTTTAATTAATACTACATTAATATTAAAATAATTGCTCGTAATATTAGATTCATAACAGAGGATTGAAGTGGTGGAGGCCCAGGTGGATGACTCGGTTTCTTCGGTTCACAAAAGTGCTAACAAAGTTTGTCACTATTGTATATCTGATTTATTAATAAAAATATATTTTCTTGTCCAATTCATGTGCATTTTGAAAATGAATATTGAATCCATGGATATATTTAATTGATTATACATGATTCATTATATATGCTAGAGTAGTGCTAACACATCTATATATATCATGCTTTCTTTGTTTGCTATTGTTGGGAGAAAATTATATTTGCAATTGCATTGAGAAATCTCAATGTGGATCTACTTTAGTTGTCTAGAACAAGGTACGGTTATATATCCCTTAGTGTTAGATTTTCTTACTGCTCTTGTGTATTAGGAAAGATTGATTTTTGGTGTCATACTGTATGTTGTGGTACGCCCAAGCCATAGGGAGTTTCTCTCTATAACACATAGTTTATTCAATGTAGCTTGGACAGTTGGGAGAAATGATTGTACATTCCCACCCAAGTTCAATTCTTGTAAGTGACATGTTGCTCTTGTAGAGACCTCGTGTCTTTACTATCTAATGGATTGACTGGACATGTAATTTTTGTCATACCTTGATTCTTTAAAATATCAAGTGTTAGCATATTTCCAATTGAAAAAAATGTTTATTAATTCCCTTATTATAGGTGATAGGTGAACACATGTTCAGTTGGTTCACATATTAGAGAAGGGAACTTAATATCTTTGACGTTGAATCATGGACCAATTATGGATATATTGAGCGTCGATACCCATATTGTCTGTATAGGAGGTGCACTCAAGTTCTCTTACCATTTTGAGTAAAAGCATGATAAAATTTTTGTAGAGGAAGGGTCTTTTTCATGCCCCACGTTTTCAACCAGGATTGGCTTGTTTAATATACACATGATTAGCTAAAATTATCTCATATGACTATGATTATGTGATGATGATGTATCTGGTACTATGGTTGTTTTGAAAGTTAATTTCTTATTTGGGTTGAGGAATTTTGAGGTTTTGTATATGCATGTTGACACATACATTCCTCCATGTGTGTGTGCACATGCATTGGTGATATGTAAGAAATGGATTTTTGGGTGTATATGGATTCATTAATTCATGTGTATATGTCCCACTTGTAATATGAATATGGATATATGTTGTGTGGAAATATCATATACCTAAGTGAAAGCGGATATATTAGCATGGACATATGTTGTGTGGAAATATCAAAAACCTAAGTGAAAGTGGATTTTAGAAGTATGTTATATTGCAAAATGAATGAATTGTTAATGATTTTGAGTTATGATTAGTCTTTGGGATAGTGTTATGTTATGGGATGGTTTTAATGGTGTGTAAATTGTAGGACCCATTGAAAATTATGAGAATAATTGATGATAGTATTTATATGGATGCAAGATAAAACTCATCCTAGACTTTCTCTACCACTAGAATGATTCTATTAATGTAATGGACTCAATGAAAGAGAATTTTTGGCTCCACAATGGGGACACAACCATTGTACTAACATAGAAACAATAATTAAAAGAAATTTATATAATTGTATAGATTATTCAATACACAAATAAAAAAAAACTATTAGGATACCATTTACATTTGAAGCGATTACGTTGAAGCAATTGCCAAATAGAAGAAAACAAAGGTACACATATCAATATGTTCAAAAAATTAAGGTCAGTAACATAGCGTGCATTCAACTTCTTTTATAGCTATCTTATAGGGTCCATTTGGTATGTTGACAATAGTTCACCTATTGAGATGACACAATGTCAAATTAAAATAGAAAAAGAAGAATTATCTACCTTGAAAAGTCTGGAATATACAAAACAATGTACTACACAAATGCTTATATAAAAGATATCAATTGCAAAAAAATTGTATAAATTTAAGAACACTTGAAGTGTGTCCTTTTTGTATATCATGGTTTTGTAGAGTCCTTTGGAGTGCAATATGATCTCAGTTTCTTCCTTCCATTGATGATAATTGAACGAAGTAATGATATTGTTTGAAGAAGAGTCCATATTTCAGCTATAGTGAATGCAGTAGCAGGCTTTTGAGATACCTACAGTCACAAACAAAAAACAAATTTTAGGATGAACAACCTGCACTTTTGAAGTTGCATACACCTGGAATAGTTTTCAAGCAAGCCTGATTAACTGGATGAAATATTATCTAGGATTTAGGTGGAAAAAGTTTCACTTCTAGTGTAGTGTTGGAATAAATTTGAGCAATTTCTCTCAAGCTTCATCAAAGTTCCATGTAAAACTCTATAGAAGAGTTTCCTTGTCCTCCTATGGCTCTAATACCATATAAAATTCAAGTACATATGATATGAAAAACAAGACAATTGGAACACCCAATACATGCGTATATTTTACATCAATGAGTGCCAAAATACTTGTGCAAAAGGATTGCAATAGTAAAACATTATCATTAACTCAAAAGCTAGTTTACAATGCTCAACAATGACATGAATAGCCAAGAAATTTGAATCCTAGAGAGGTCATTTGAATTGAATGCATGGGAATGGATTACTTGTTAGTTAACAACACTCAACACATCAGTTAACTACTTAATTGCAACATAATTGACTCTAACAGACTCAGAGGCAGTTTAAATTGATTCTAACCGAGTCAAAATTCAAGTGCACGCCAAAACATAGGTGAGAGATCCTTTCTATCTTCAGTTAACTGATAATAACTCAATTGAATGTGAAAATCTATGTGAGGGATCCTTTCTTTTCTATAGTTAACTCAAATTAGGTGAAATTAGGTCAAATTTGGGAGAGAGGAGTCTTTATGACTCTAGTTAATTGAAAATTAGGTGAATATGCTCCATGTTGACTGCGTAGAGCGCTTTAATCATGAAAATCATCCCAGTTAGGTTCCCCAAATGAAGGAGGAGGTACATATAACTGAAACTGATGAGATGTCGATGATGTAAGCACATGTTGAAGTCAAAATACGTAGGATAATTGGTAAATTAGGCCATTAAGCCCTAATAATGATGTAAAGTTGGAAAATTAATACAACACATGGCTTCAACCCATTTGGTGAAATAGTCAACGGAAACAATGATGTACTTATGGCCTTGGGTCGAGGTTTGGTAACACAACATATAGTCAATGGCCTATTTGCATAAAGGACCTGTAGTGATGACTAGATGTAAAAGGGTTGTAGGGCTATGGTTTCTCAAGTGAATACTTGGAAATTAGCACATATTTTGACTACAAGGAAACAGTCTTTAAATACGGATGGCCAGAAATAACCATCTTGGAGGATTTTTTAGGAGTGGCTAAACTGGAGATGTGGCCACCACAAGCGTCGCTATGGAAATTGTTGAGGACTTGTTCAGCGTCACAATGGAATAAACAACGTCGTAAAATGGTGTCAACACCTTGTCGATAAAGTACATCTCCCAATAAGATATCTCACAGAGCTTGGTGAGGAATGCGATGTCTATCATCTAAAGATAGATGGGAGGTGAACTTCTGATTCTTAAGGTATGTAAGTATGTTTCCATACCAAGGGTCATCATAGGTGATGTGAAAGAAATTAGGTTCATCTGGTAAGCGGTCATTCACTGGTTCTCCTGGTGCTTTGGGAAGAAGATCCAAAGCTACGATAAGGTATGGCATGCCAGACCTTCCTGAGACCGGTGCAACACCCAATGTCAGATCGGGTTTTGACCCTGGTGTTGCGCCTGGGGGAATTTCCATTCCTTTGCAAGTGGAGAGATTTGGTAGCACTATTCATATGACACCTTCCATCCCTGCGGTGGAGTCTTCTTCACACATGAATCCTAGGCCTATAACTGTCATTCCTATTTGGGGGACTGATCCTAGACATGTGAATATTTTGGGCACAAGTTTCATCCCTTTCGATCTTCCATTGTCTTCAACATCGGTTCCTTCAAATGCATTTTTGACAACACATCCTCCCACTAAATCACATGGTCCTTCAGGTTAGAGTTCTACCATTACTCATGTTCATCCTGTGTCTAGTCACACCGTAGTGTCACAAGGCCAAGTGCCTCCTTATGTGTCAGCTGAGTATGTACCATCTCATGGACCATCTTATGGAAAATCGTATGGACCAGCTTATGGACCATCCTATGGAGAGTCTTATGGACAAACCTATACACCTTATGGGTCCAGGTATCATCCCGCTTATCATTCTCCTAACTATGGATTTGTATCACCCTAGCCTCAAGGTACTCCGAACTATAACATGCAACCCTATATGGGTCAAATGTGAGGAGGTTACTATCCCACTGGTCAAGGCCATGGTGTATATATCAATCAAACCTATGTGAACCAAACCTATCACAGAGCATGCAATCAAATGGCTTAGCCTAGGCTCCGTTTCCTTGCAACGTTGAACTTACCTCACTTGTTGAGATTGACAAATGATCCTACATCTCTTGACCCAGAATTAGCTGTTGTTCCTACCAAGCTTCCTTCAGACATTCCAAAGTTCGAAGGTAAGGTTGGTGAAGATATTGGTGAGCATGTCACAAAGTTCGACCTTTGGTGCTCTTTGAACTCCTTGAATCACAATTCAGTTCGTTTAAGGATATTTTAACGCACCCTTATGGGGCCTACGATGATGTAGTACATAGAGTTGCATGGGGGGACTTATATATCTTTTAATGACCTAGCTATGACCTTCCTCAATCACTTTTAGCTACCCATGCGTTACGATGCCAATACTGAACTGTTGTTGAAATTTCGATAGGACAAAGCCAGGCATATATCTAATCACATTCAAGAGTGGTGTAGAGGAAATATATTGATTAAGGCCTCTATACCACTAGAGTTCATTTTGGAATGGTTCCTCAAGTTTTTATTGCCTTACATAGCAAAGGATTTTTCCACATCCGGAGTGCAAAATGAGTAACGAACTATCTTTAGAGCTCAACAGCTGGATTTTATTTATGCTCAATCTAGGCTCTTGAATGAGATCATACCGAACAAACCTAGATCCAATTTCGACCCCAACTTTAAACCCGAGACGCATGTTGATGGCATCGTTGGCTCTGCAAGTGCCAAATCGGTAAGCTCGGTTGCAAACCAAATGACTAATTTTTCTATTAACGTTGTGTCGAGACAAGCTAGGACTTCACCTCATCCCACCCAAATGGAGGATGTACTTTCAGTGCAATTGTCGAACCAGAAAGGTAACCAGTAGCCTAGACGTAATAAAAAGAAATATAAAAACAGTCAAAAGGGTGGGAATATAAATGAAAATGATAATAATGACAAGAACAACAACAATAATGCTGGGGGTGACAAGAAACCTATGGCATAAGGTTAAAATTCCTTGTAAGCTGTGTGGGGATGATCACCTCACTCACTTGTGCCCTCAGATGGAATATGCCTCGAAGTTCATCCCACAGAGCCCAACTATGTTGACAAATCCTTTATCAAAAAACCATAATATGAACTCGAGGACTATGGATCCTGATGGTGCTTCTGGATGGACTCCAAACCTGTCGGACATGGCTAGTGGCCATGGTGGAATTAACATGGTGAATGCTACAAATGTTATGGCTCATTATAAGTATTATGGCACGTCACAACCCGACTTTGGGAAAGATCCCACTCCACCTAAGATCTATTTGCATATCGAAAAAACTAGTGATAGTCCTGAAGCTCCGCCTCGCATTACTAAGGGATTCTTGAAGCGTTCAAGGCACAATCCTAATTCCCGAGCTTCCTAGAACTATTCTATCATCGAGGATTTGGGCCATAATCCTTGTGTGATTTCCACTTTGAAAGTTATTCAGACTTTTCCTCCGCAAAGGAAAGCGTTGTTGTATTCTCTTGGGGTGGGTGATGGAAGCTCTCCTTCGGTGATCAAATTTGAAAATCATGGAGTCCAACCTCACTTTCCTTACTATGTGTCCCTTTTGGTGCATGTATAGTGTCTAAAAAACACCATCAAGTGCACAATGATCGATGAGGGCATTGTGGCTTCCATGATGTCTTTGTCATGTTGGAAGGGGTTGGGTTCTCATGCATTATCTAAGTAAGGAAACATGTTAACTTCGTTTCATTGGAGATAGTTTCGGCCACACGTCATTCTTCCTTCCCTTGAGGTCCAATTGGGAGGTAAGACCATTGTGATCAAGGTCAAGGTGGTTAATGCGTCCCTTGACTATAATCTTTTACTGGGTAGGAACTGGATTTACAATATGCAAGCTATCGCATCGTCACTCTTCTAGTTTTTTTTTTGTCATTTGGATGGGAAGGTTGTGATGATCGATCAAAGATCCTTTTATAATTCCAGTTTCAAATCATTGTCGGGAGCTTCTATCCCAGTTATCGATCATTCTCAACCAACAACTAAGAATGTTGGGGTGGGCATGTATCCTTCGCTAATGGGAAATTTTAGTTGTGCCACACCAGTTCTTATGATCGGTTCTAGTCTTCGTAAGGCTTTAACATCATTGAGTTCAATTTCTTTTCACACTTTGCATATGGAGGATCCTTGGACTCTTCCTTCTCCAAGTAATTTGGCTAAATTTTCTATACCTGTCGAGATGGACATGCTGTTGTATATAGCTATGGTAGCTTATCAAGCTAATATTGATTTGGTTGTAGAGTCTACTCCTTCCTCTTTGCGGACAGAGGAGGAGGACCCTTATGCATTTCCTACTTGGGAAGTTTCGTCATATCACTAACAGGATTGCCTCGATGACATCTTTCCATTGGATGAGGCTATTTTCCAGGCTATGTCTGGGTTAGAACAACCTTGGGGAGTGTTGTATAATAGATATTATTTTCTCCCTAAGCTTGATGATATTGAGTGTGATGACTTTAAGGCGGTATTTAGTGAGAAAATTGGTAGGCCCATGGTCCCATTAGGCCCTTCTAGAAAGTGTGTTGAAAGGAACATGGCTAAGTTGTCACCAACTATACCTATGAATATTCCTTGCTTTCTTGGAAAGATTGAAAATGTGTACATTTAGGCGGATTGTTCTCCTAATGAGATTAGAGAGTACATCGATATTTTTAAATAATTTCGAGATGTTTTCGCTTGGTCGTATGAAGAATTGTCAGGAATTGACCACCGCACAGTCGAATGTGGCATTAGGACTTATCCTTATGTTAGAATTGTTTGACTAGTTGATCATGGGGGCACAGCCTTGGCAGAGGCTAGAAACAGGCTCTATCTTAAGAAGTACTATGCATGATTTTCAGCTGAGGCTGATTTGTTGTATATTATTGTACATTTCCATAGCATAGTTTTGGTATAATTGTGGTGATTGAGTTTATTGACTTGCTTCCATTTGTTGTGGCAGATGTTGACAAAGTATTCAGTTTATTTAGGATTCACTGATGGTGCTAGCCGCCACACTCAAAAATAAGCTTCATCTGCTTGGGTGATTTATACTCCTACGGGTCAGGTGTAGTATTAAGGAGGGGTTTGTCTACAGCCTTCATCGAACAATGTTGCATAGTATAGTTCCATTATGGATTTATTGTGTGATGCCATTTCATTTGGTATTCACTCTCTTGAGGTACGTGTTGATTCGTAGTTAGTGGTTTCACAACATAATGGCTTGTATCATGTTAGGGATCCAACTTTGTTACAAAGGTTCTTCTGTGTCAGGTTGCTTGAAGTACAATTTTAGAACATAACATACATCCATATTACAAGAAATTTTAATCAAGTTGTTGATTCATATGCTAAGTATGTACTAGATTGACATTTGTTTCACAGAGCATGAAGCATTCATAAAAATTTACACATGTAAATAAAATAATAATCGATCATCATAGGTATTTTTCATTAAAATATATGTCCAAAAATGTGGTGTCATAATACATAAGTGTCATATACAAAAATGGGGCTTTCGAGCCACCAATATATAATAAACATCCATACAAAAAATACACCGCAAGCCTCTAAGCTTGTGGGGGAGGAGGGTGCTAATCATGTTAGCACACTATGGATCTAGCTATCCGGTAAAATAAATGAACCCATACCCGTGGTACTCCAAACAACTGGTGTTGCATTGCCTCAAGAAATTCCTCAACTTGCGCCATGGGAATTCTATCTGTCAAATGAATGAAGTTTGTGTGAATGATTTGGAGTGTATGCTCCACATCCACACCCATGATCTCATCTCCTCTTCCCCTCCATCGATGATGAGGGAAACCATTTGGTCATTGTGGTCCCACATATGAATGTACATGAAAAAGTATCACTATATGTCATCACACCAAAAACATGTCTTTTTTATTCCATATATCAAAAAACACAAAAAAATTTAATAATTCAAAAAACAAATTTTGAGTCGAGATTCGTTACTTGTCTCTCCATATGCAGAGCCTGGTGGTATGGGCATGTTCGGGTCTCCATGTAATTTGATCCCTGCATAGGGATAGTCATCTATGGTGATGATCTATCTATGCCACCAGAAAAAGAAGTCTGTTGGGTAGGGGTTGTCCACCCACCCACCCTCTTAGTCTCTATATGATATTTTCCCAGCATAGATGAGCCAGATCTAGAACTCCATGTGGGGAAATCTCAACTCTATGTCTTAGCCCCAACACAAGCTCAAAAAAGAAAGCACTCAATATGATTCCATAGCCAAATTTCCTCACCCACCCCATCTTGCTGTTGGTAAGTTGTTGTTTCATGTTGCCCAACAGTGAGGTACTCTAATCATATATTGCAGGATGCATACACTCCACTGCATAGAACATCATAGGCCTTGAATCCTGGTGGAGAGATGGAAATCCCTCTATCTTTACCAATGCCAACAATATGGCCTTCAACCCGAGATTTTGGATCAAGTTTGTTGGGATTTGACTCCCAACCTTCTCCGTATCTGAGACACAATACACAGTAATGTACTCATCTATAGTGATCCCTCCTCCTAGCCCACGAGACTGTAGGTTTACCACCTCCCCTCTATGGGACAATCCTGTGATAAAGTAAATTTCCTCAACCTCAAGGTGGAGGGGCATTCCATTTAACTAGAAAGTCTCTGAGTCAGGATCCCAGTAATCCACTAGCAGTTGGAGTAGCCTTGGAATTTGCCTTAAGTTTCCAAGGCGCCAAAACTTGTATAATCCACAAACCCTTAATGTTTGTTGAGCCATTAGATTTGCTTGCACAACCTCCTCAGCATCACTGTGTTCACACACTCTCCATTCTAGAACCATCTTGCACAAGAATTTTCAAGTTCCATCAGCATTTTCCTTTGATTTTCTTGTTTACGGCCCTACACACGACTATTTTTAAAATAGTCACATATGTATGCAAGTATCGTGGTCTTCTCCATGTATACCTAGCCCTATATGCGGAAAAAGACCCAATTTCCTCATGGTCCAAAATCGCCCCGTTTGGGATGGCCCATTAGAGGAAATTTCAACTCAAAATGGGCCTCCTAAAATGAACTAATAAAATAATAGTTAAAATAATAAAATAATATTTATTAATTTTGGAGGAAGAAAAGAAAAAAAACTACTTTTTGTTTGTATTTTTGACATATCTCCCCGTGTTTTTACTCAAATTTCGATCGGGAGATCTCGTTGGATGCGGAATTAAATTTTGCATCCAACGAGTACCCACTCGGCATACATTTAGTAGACCCCGCTACCCCAAAAACAAGAAATACCTGAAAAAATGGAATGATGATGTCATCATTCCATTTTTTCAGGTATTTCTTGTTTTTGGGGTAGCGGGATCCGTCAAAAGTATGCCGAGTGGGTACTCGTTGGATGCGGAATTTAATTCCGCATCCAATGAGCTCTCCTGATCGAAATTTGAGTAAAAAAACGGGGAGATATGTCAAAAATACAAACAAAAAAAGTAGTTTTTTTTATGATACCTATCCCCAAATTTATATTAAAAAAGTGTTTAACACCTATACGGTATTTCAAACTTAAATAAATTTCATTGGCTAACACATGATGACATGGAATTTGAATAAAAGTTAAAAGGCCCATTTTGAGTTGAAATTTCCTCTAATGCAAGATTAAAAATTGACCATCAAATTTAAAATATAAAAACATGTAAATGGAAGAGAAGGGCATGAGCTTTTACCTGAACCAGATGGGATGTGATTCTATGGACTAATGGTCCCAGGATCAGCTTCTGAAATTTTTGGTATCAAATGCACTATTGTGGGTAAATTTTCAAATGGTATGGAAAATTTTATGTTTTCACTATTTTATAGATTTTTTTTTGAAATTTTTACCCACTTTCTATAGTTTTGACCTATTTTTGACCGTTTGGACTAATATGGTGTTGTAGTGGCCCACTTTGAGTGCATTTTGACCGAGTCTTTGATTTGTTTGTGCCTATTACAGGTATAATTTATGAACTGGCATATAGGTTAAGGATTTCACATCCTCCTGCATTTTGCATGACCTTATGACCGTTTCATTTTAACCTTAGGTACGAACCCATTCCATTATATCATAGAACCTTCATGCTGCTGTTAGAAGTGGTATTGTGTGAATGGTAGAGATTTCCTATACATGGGTGCCCTATTTAGATCCTTTTTTTCATTTGGTGCCGATGTTGAGTTGCCTCCTTTAGGTTGTGGGAGTCCCTTTTTAGTCCTGCCATGTCCTTGAGCAAGAGCTTCATACTCCTCTTGAACTTTATGTTGGATTTTCCCCATAGGGACTCCCTTGTATATGTCAAGTTGTAACTGCATTTCATGAGTTTTTCTTACCTTCTTGAGCTTTACACCAGCTCACTAACTTTGATTTCTCATCCATATATCCTGAGCTTGTGTCAAGTCTAGCCAAGCAGATCCTTCTACATATCTTTTGCACCTTGATCACCCTTTTACCAGGAGGAGACCTTCCCCCGAGTGTCATTATCCTACACATGTTTCCCTGCATTGAGCATAGGTATGTTCGAGTGCATGGAACTAGTTTTCTTGTCCCTAACACTCATCTCCTTATATATATGTACTATAAAGCACTCTTATTCTCTTTCAAGATTTTCAAAATATCTGAAAAAGTCCCAAAAAATTAAAAAAACATAAAAATCTAGACAGGAAAAGATGTTATATTTGGCAGCATTTGATTTGTGTCATCTTCAAACAGAGCACTGTATATTACTTCCATTGGTTGGGTTATTAGTTTGGATTTAGGAGTTGTACTTGTTACCTTGAGTTTATCTCCATCAATTGTTTACGCTTCCATTCCCCATGGAGCCTCTGTTGACACCTCCTGTGTCACACATATTTCCCAGTTTGCATATTAAGTCCATGCTGCATACCTCCAGTCACCATTTTCCTTATGCTCTTGTTCGAAGGAAGTTGAAGCCTGAGTCAGTCATTCCTCAGTTATCTCGACTTTGCATGTCGTCCATTCCCAGTACTGTTACTAGTTCGTGCACATATTGTTTGTTGAGTTCTTCCACATTATACAATTTTTATGAGTACCTCATGTTGGTTGATGGGAGATGCCTTAATGCCCTCCTTCCAACGGATTCCATTCCATCGACATTGGATCATTTATTCTAGAATACGATTCCATAGAGATTTGAGTTCCTTGATACTTACAGTCATTAGTGGGAGGTTCTCTCGCCATCGACATTTTTGGGAATACATCAAGTTCCCCTGATCGATGGATTCTTTCAAGTGTTCAAAATCAACACATCTATTCATGCTTGTTAGATTGCACTCTGTACCTTGATTTCCATTTTCATTATCGGTGGGTTATCTCATGTCTGTTAATGGTATACATCAATGACCGATAATCAAATGATGGACTACTATGTTCGACCTCGACACCTCTATTCACATAGTAGGACATGTACTCGTAGCGGTTTGTGTAGAATACCTTCCAGCTTGGTGGCATTTCATATATGCTACCTCCTTGATCGTGTGAGTATTCATGAGATTTCAAATCTTATGATCATGATTCTAGTATTTCTAGTGTATATCATATATCTTCATCCATTATGGAGATCTTGATCCATTGTATATTGTATGTGGAAACGACCACACATGACACTTTGCATATCATTCCTATTCATGGCCATTGTACTCTTATGTATCCGGGACTGATCCATGTATTTGCAATCACATGCAAAGATTGATTATTGTATTATACTGATGAGTGGTTGGTTCTTCCACCTCGGTTTTCATTACTCCACTTATGGGATGGATTTTATAATGTTTTTTGGCCATCATGTTACCCGTCTGACCTCACACATTAGGGTGCATCTGTTATAGTTGATTTTACAACACTAGGTAGATCACACATATATGGCCTTCCATGTCCCTCTGCAAAATGTTTGGACCCCACAAACTTATATTATTCTTTGATGGTCCAAGATCATCCCCAAAAATTTTCTGTTTATACATATACTTGAATTTTAAAGAAATACTTGTGTGTATATGCAACTTTTGACCTCAAACCCACGTACATCGGGATGTGTGAAAAATAACAAATATTTTTTTTAGTTTTCCTCATTTGATTCTAAATAACTTGACTCTTGGCCTTCCAAATTCCTTGAGAATGCTCGGATTCGACCCTCCATTACCTCTTTGGAGCACTATATATGAAGGCCCTTGGATACATTGAAGGAGAGAAATTGAAGAGTAAGGAAACTATAGTCCATTGTTTCCTCGGCTTTTCTTATACTTGAGTCTGCATCCCTTTGTCCCTTGGAGCATATAGTGCTCTTCCCAAGCTTTCCTTTCCTTTGTGAGCTTGCTATTGAGATATGGCGGACTAAAACTCTAAAACCAACATGAATTCTCAAAATTAACCACAGTAAAATTGAATATTGAATGATGATTTAATTACAATGATGAGAATACCTTTTATTGGTCAAAATACACTATTTCAATGAAAGGGTGTGATCCTATGTTTTAATTAATACTACGTTAATATTAAAAGACCTTTTCTGCTTCGCTAGAATAAGATAACCCACCGAACAGACCGACGACCAAAAAGAATAAATAACTTGAGACCCAAACAAGTACCCAACTGGGGCCCTAAAACAAATAGAGGATGGATAGAGTTGGTAATTTCAATAGTTAAACGTGGCCTAATATGACCACTTCATCTCAAGTGAAGCAAGGCGGAAGAAATTGAGGAGAGGGATAAACTTAATCCAGTTTTGGAAAAAACCTTAATAAATGGAAATCAAATTGTTTTCTCTCGGTACTAGCCCTCCTACCTCTAAGAGTACTCCATTTATCTATGTTCCTCACCCAAGACGGGTGAGTCACTAATTGTACCTTGCCCTTCATACGCCACCCTTGCACTAGTTGGTCCTTACTAAGCTAAGGGATTCAATTCTCAAGTGGTCTAGTCAGGGCTAATAGGTCTAGGTCTTAGGTAAGGGCTCATCAACCCATCCCATCTGGTGTTTCTACTTCTAATATAAGGGTTCATAGCATTTCCTCCTCTCCTAAGCGCTTCATTCATCAAGTGATACAGGTCTAGTTCTTAAGGTGGACAGGTAATTAGGACATATAAGGGATAAGGATAAGGTGAAGGTTTCATCTGAAGTCCTCCACTCCATGTCCTAGGGTGATAAGGTAGTAATCAAGGTTGGAATTTCTCATAATATTAGATACATAACATTGCCGCCATCTTTTAAAATGCTTTGTCCTCAAAGCAATGGTAAGGATGGGTATTGTTGACGAAATTGTTCTGTCTCCTATGATGTGTCTTCATCTGGAAAATTCTTCCACTTAACGAGATATTCCTTGAGTGTTCTAGAATGGATTTTTCTTTCTCAGATTGCAATGATTGCCTCGGGTTCCCAAATGACCCTTCCTTCATCATCTAACATAGGAAGTATTGTTTGTACTGTTTGATGTTTACCCAACATGTTTTTGAGACATGATACATGGAAGACATTGTGGATACAAATTTTATCAGGTAACTATAATTTATATGCCACTTGACTAATCTTCTGGATAATCTAGTACGATCCATAGAACTTTGGGGTCAACTTGTGTTTCCCTCCACTTTTAAAGGATACCTGTTTATAGGGTTGGAGTCTTACGAATACCTAGTCTCCTGCTTCAAATTCTCTTTCGGTTCTGCATTGATCTGCTTGTTGCTTCATGCGATTACGTGCCATGATTAAGTTATCCTTTACTAATTCAATTGTGTTTTGGGATTTTTCTAGTTGGTTCCTTACTTCTAGAACAGTAGTGTCGTTTAGAACTAACTCCTTCCAATTTGGAGGTTCATACCCATATAACGCTTGGAAAGGGTTCATTTTTGCGGAGGTGTTGTATGTTGAATTGTACCACCATTATGCTAAGTGTAACCATTGATACCAATGGTTTTGTTTATCTGTTACGAAAAAACATAGATATGATTCTAAGCATTAATTTACGACTTCAATCTGACCATCTGTTTGGGGGTGGTAAGCTGAGATCGTATTGAGTGATGTCCCCATTTGTTTAAAGAATTCCCTCCAAAATTTTCCATTAAATTTTGCATCTCTGTCGCTAACGATGAATTTTGGGAAGCCATGCAATTTGTAGACATTTTTGAAAAATACTTCTGCAATTTGTTTTGTGGTGTCTATTTTTTTTATTGCCATGAAGTGAGCAAATTTGGTTAATCGATCGACCACTACAAGGATCTTGTCCTTTCCTTCTGATGGAGGTAACCCATTGATGAAATCCATTGGTATCTCTTCCCATTTCTGGTTTGGAATGTGTAGGGGTTGGAGTAACCCTGGGGTTAAAACATTATCACTTTTGTTTCTCTTGCAATTGTCGCATTCTGCCACATATTGCTGGATATCTTTCTGCATTCCCTTCTAGGAAAATGAAATTATTGCATTATAATAAGATTTGAAGAATCCTACATGTCTAGCGGCTAGTGAATCATGGGATTCTTTTATTGATTTAACCTTGAACTTAGAGTTTGAGTTCAAATAAATCCTCCCCTTATACCAAAGAATATCATTTTTCCATTCAAACTTGGGGTCATGGTTGGAGTTGTTAATTATAGTGCTTGTTTCTGGGTCCTTAGAATATTCACTTCGTATTTAATTCAGCCATTATGGAATTGCAACTGAGATGGAGTAAGAGGTAATATCCTCATCTTTTTTGGAGAGTGCATCTGCTACATTTTCCTTCCCTTTTTTGTGTATTATTTCCATGTCGAAAGCATCAATTTTTTATATCTACTTCTGTTGTTCTGTGGAGAACGTTTTCTGTTGAAGTAGGTATTGAAGACTATTATGGTCTGTGCAGATCATGAATTTGCTCCCTAAGAGGTATTGTCACCACTTTACCAATGCATGCATAATTGCCAGCATTTCTTTATCATATGTAGACTTCAATTGTTCTCGCTTGTTTAATTACCCGCTCTCAAAAGCTATCAGGTGTTCATCTTGTATTAGTACTGCTCCCAACCCATAACCTAAAGCGTCACATTCTATGACGAATGCTTTGGAGAAGTTTGGGGTAGCTAATACAGGTGTGGAGGACATAATTCCTTTTAAGGCTTCAAAACATTTTTTCGCTTCGTCATTCCAATGGAATGCATTATTTTTTAGAAGGTTGGATAAGGCTGCGGTTCTGTGCACATAGTTCCTAATGAATATTTTGTAGTATCCCATCAGCATGAGGAATCCTCTTAACTTGGAGATGTTAGTAGGGTTGGTCCATTCTATGATGGATTTGATTTTTTCTGGATCAACCTTGACTCCTTCTTTAGATATTATGTGTCCAAGATAGCTCACTTCTTCTTTACCGAACATGCATTTGGACATCTTGGCGTAGAAATAATTTTTTTTAAAATAGAGAGAACCTGTTCTAGGTGTGTGAGATGATCGTTCCATGTCTTACTGTATATAAGGATGTCATCGAAAAACACTAATACAAACTTCCTTAGGAATGACTGGAATAGGTTATTCATGGTTTCTTGAAATGTCGCTGGGGCATTAGTTAGCCCAAAAGGCATTACCTTAAATTGGTAATGTCCCTCATGGGTTCGGAAAGATGTCTTCACCACATCTTCTATCCTTAATCTGATTTGGCAATATCCTGACTTTAAGTCTAATTTTGAAAAGTACCTTGCACCATGCAGTTCGTCCAACATTTCATCGATAAATGGAATGGGGAATTTGTCTTTAATAGTTATTTTTTTTAGTCCTCTGTAATCGATGCATAGCCTGAATGATCCATCCTTCTTTTGTACAAGTACTACTGGTGCATCATAAGGACTTTGACTTTCGGTAATCACTCCACATTTCAATAACTCATTTATTAATCTTTCAATCTCTCTCTTATGGTGGTATGGATACCTATAGGGTTTAACATTAACAGGGTTGGATCCTGACTTGATTTCGATGACATGCTCGATATTCATTTCTGGTGGTAACTCCATGGGGAGGTCTTCGAATACTTTTTTTATTTTTGGATTAATCCTTGGATCTCTAGATGATATGGTTTAACTACTTCTAAAGTTAATAATTCCATCTCCTGGCATTGTACGACATATGCTGGTGCTCCTTTTCGAATTAACTTCTCCATTTTTTGGGATGACATAATTTGCGTGCGAGGGGGTTGGAACCCATATAATTTGTATCTTTCTCCTTGCCATTTAAACTTTATAAAGTGTTCTTGGTGGTTTGATGAGTAGGTAACTAGTGTTTGCAACCACTGAATTCCTAATACTGTATCAACTCCTCCTAAGGGCACTGCGTAAACATCTGACTCAAGGTTATAATCTTGTATTTGCAGCTTAACTTTGTGTCATTTCCCTACTTTTTCTATCTTTTTTCCATATGCTACCATTAATTTCTTGTTGGGTACTAGATATATGAAAATGTTAAGCCTCTTTGCAACACTTACGTCGATGAAATTATGGGTGCTTCCTATGTTGAATAGGACCACAACATTTTTATTTTTTATATGACCTTTTAATTTTAATGTTTGTGGTTGGTGTATTCCTGTTATGGATGTAATTGATATTTTGGGAGTTTCTTCATCTTTTGAATTTGACAAAGGATTTTCAATGTCACGTGTTTCTTCTATGTTAGATTCATCTCTATCTAACTTATCCTCTTCTTCTGCTTCACATTGATATAAGTTCTTGGTGGTCTCTTTTTTTAAACATCTGTGTCTTGGGTCCCACTTTTCTCCACAATACTTACACTTTCCTTCTTTCATCCATTGGGATTCTAAGGTGGTTTTGTTGTCATTCCTTAAATGTGGTGGCTGGTATTTGGTGTCGGTTTTCGTATTTGGAATAGACCTTCTATCTTTGTCATGGTTTTTGTTCCACGCTTTTTTTAATTTTTCTTCAATGATTTTTGCCTTGTGTCTCGCCTTGTCCAAGGTTGATACATTTAGTAGCTATAGTTAATCTCCTATATAGGGTTTTAGTCTGTACACATAAGTCTGGAGGCATTGACTGTCTGTGAGTTCTGGCACACATGTCACCAGGGCTTCCCATTCATCTGTGTATTCATCGACATCACCTTTTTGCTGCAGTCTGGTAAGTTTTGAGAAGAATTATTTTTCTTTTAAGTCTTCAAACCTCTTAAAGAAATCATTTTTGAATGTTCTACACTTTCGCTTAGTTTCCTGTGTTGTAACCTTCCACCACATGTACTAGTTTTAAGCCCGCTCTTCTAGTTGCATAGAGGCATATTTGATCATTTCCTCGTCAGTTGTGATATTATGTCTGGAAAAAAATTCTTCTGCCTTGTTGATCCACGCCATGCTCCATTTTGTGTCCCCATTGAATTTTGACAATTATAACTTGGGTTTCATTTTATATCCATTCCTTTTTGGAGGAGAAAGTGACTGCTCATGATTTGGAGATAGATCATGATTGAACTCTTCTTGTGGACTTCCTCTTTTGGGAGGAATTGTCTTACAATGCCTTGAATTTTAGGATGGTTTTTCTTCCTTTGACATATTGCCCACTAATGTAGTAATTGTGTTTCCCAAATGATGCTCGATTTTGCTTAACCTGGATTCGAACAATACTGTGATGTTTCTTTTTACACCTTCCATCTCCCAAGATACTGATTCGTTGACTTCTTTTTTCGCAGTCTCTGATAATTCGATTTTGCTTTTGTGTAGTTTTTCTTCGATTTGGTTGAGTCTTGAGTGTAAACACTCAATATTTTTAGAACCTTAGGCTTGTTTAAGCTCTAATTTCTCCATTCTTTATTTAACTTCATTCATTTCTGTCAATTTTCTTGTGCAGGGAGAAATTTTGTTTTATTAAGAATGGTGAGGTTTAAGGAATAATAATTAATTATTATATAATAAAATATTTATTTTCCCTTAAGTTTTGTAAAATATGACTAGATTGGGTGGTTAGAAGGAATGAGTGTTACATTCCCCACCTAAGTTCAAATCTCACTTTCTCTTTACTAGTAATTATTTTGCACTTTTTCGAACTCAAACCCACTTTAAGAAACCACGTGTGGTTTCACTTTTACCCTCTCTCTTTTTTTTTCCTTTTAATTTTATCTTTTCTTTTTTTTAACTTTTTTTTTCCTTTTTTGTTCTATTTTTTTAACATTTTTGTTTTTCCAATGTCCAATATTTTAGGGAAGCCCTAAAATAAGGATACAAGCCAAGACAAAAGCTCTAATACCACTTGAAGCGGACTAAAACTCTAAAACCCACATGAATTCCTAAAATTAACCACAGTAAAATTGAATATGGAATGATGATTTAATTACAATGATGATAAGACCTTTTATAGGTCAAAATACACCGTTTCACTGAAAGGGTGTGATCCTATGTTTTAATTAATACTACATTGATATTAAATCAATTGCTCGTAATATTAGATACATAACATAGGATTGAAGTGGTGGAGGCCCAGGTGGATGACTCGGTTTCTTCGGTTCACAAAAGTGCTAACAAAGTTTGTCACTATTGTATATCTGATTTATTAATAGAAATATCTTTTCTCGTACAATTCATGTGCATTTTGAATATGAATATTGAATCCATGGATATATTTAATTGATTATACATGATTCATTATATATGCTAGAATAGTGCTAACACATCTATATATATCATGCTTTGTTTGTTTGCTATTGTTGGGAGAAAATTATATTTGCAATTGCATTGAAAAATCTCAATGTGGATCTACTTCAGTTGTCTAGAACAAGGTATGGTTCTATATCCCTTAGTGTTAGATTTTCTTACTGCTCTTGTGTATTAGGAAAGATTGATTTTTGGTGTCATACTGTATGTTGTGGTATGCCCAAGCCATAGGGAGTTTCTCTCTATAACACATAGTTTATTCAATGTAGCTTGGATAGTTGGGAGAAATGATTGTACATTCCCACCCAAGTTCAATTCTTGTAAGTGACATGTTGCTCTTGTAGAGACCTGGTGTCTTTACTATCTAATCGATTGAATGGACATGTACTTTTTTTCATACCTTGATTCTTCAAAATATCAGGTGTTAGCATATTTCCAATTGAAAAAAATGTTTATTAATTCCCTTATTATAGGTGATAGGTGAACACATGTTCAGTTGGTTCACATATTAGAGAAGGGAACTTAATATCTTTGACGTTGAATCGTGGACCAACTATGGATATATTGAGCGTCGATACCCATATTGTCTGTATAGGAGGTGCACTCAAGTTCTCTTACCATTTTGAGTAAAAGCATGATAAAAGTTTTGTAAAGGAAGGGTCTTTTTCATGCCCCACGTTTTGAACCAGGATTGGCTTGTTTAATATACACACGATTAGCTAAAATTATCTCATATGACTATGATTATGTGATGATGATGTATCTGCTACTATGGTTGTTTTGAAAGTTAATTTCTTATCTGGGTTGAGGAATTTTGAGGTTTTGTATATGCATGTTGACACATACGTTCCTCTATGTGTGTGTGCACATGCATTGGTGATATGTAAGAAATGAATTTTTGGGTGTATATGGATTCATTAATTGATGTGTATATGTCCCACTTGTTATATGAATATGGATATATGTTGTGTGGAAATATCATATACCTAAGTGAAAGCGGATATATTAGCATGGACATATGTTGTGTGGAAATATCAAAAACCTAAGTGAAAGTGGATTTTAGAAGTATGTTATATTGTAAAATGAATGAATTGTTAATGATTTTGAGTTATGATTAGTCTTTGGGATAGTGTTATGTTATGTGATGGTTTTAATGGTGTGTAAATTGTAGGACCCATTGAAAATTATGAGAATAAGTGATGATAGTATTTATATGGATGCAAGATAAAACTCATCCTATAATTTTTCTACCACTATAATGATTCTATTAATGTAATGGACTCAATGAAACATAATTTATGGCTCCACAACGGGCACACAACCATTGTACTAACATAGAAACAATAATTAAAACAAATTTATATAATTGTATAGATTATTCAATACACAAATAAAAAAAACTATTAGGATACCATTTACATTTGAAGAGATTACGTTGAAGCAATTGCCAAATAGAAGAAAACAAAGGTACACATATCAATATGTTAAAAAAATTAAGGTCGGTAACATAGCGTGCATTCAACTTCCTTTATAGCTATCTTAGAGGGTCCATTTGGTATGTTGACAATAGTCCACCTATTGAAATGACACAATGTCAAATTAAAATACAAAAAGAAGAATTATCTACCTTGAAAAGTCTGGAATATACAAAACAATGTACTACACAAATGCTTATATAGAAGATATCAATTGCAAAAAAATTGTATAAATTTAAGAACACTTGAAGTGTGTCCTTTATGTATATCATGGCTTTGTAGAGTCCTTTGGAGTGCAATATGATCTCAGTTTCTTCCTTCCATTGATGATAATTGAACGAAGTAATGATATTGTTTGAAGAAGAGTCCATATTTCAGCTATAGTGAATGCAGTAGCAGGCTTTTGAGATACCTACAGTCAAAAACAAAAAACAAAATTTAGGTTGAAAAACCTGCGCTTTTGAAGTTGCATACACCTGGAATAGTTTTCAAGCAAGCCTGATTAATTGGATGCAATATTATCTAGGATTTAGGTGGAAAATGTTTCACTTCTAGTGTAGTGTTGGAATAAATTTGAGCAATTTCTCTCAAGCTTCATCAAAGTTCCATGTAAAACTTTGTAGAAGAGTTTCCTTATCCTCCTATGGCTCTAATACCATATAAAATTCAAGTACATATGATATGAAAAACAAGAAAATTGGAACACCCAATACATGCGTATATTTTACATCAATGAGTGCCAGAATACTTGTGCAAAAGGATTGCAACAGTAAAACATTATCATTAACTCAAAAACTAGTTTAAAATGCTCAACAATGACATGAATAGCCAAGAAATTTGAATCCTAGAGAGGTCATTTGAATTGAATCCATGGGAATGGATTACTTGTTAGTTAACAACACTCAACACATCAGTTAACTACTTAATTGCAACATAATTGACTCTAACAGACTCAGAGGTAGATTAAATTGATTCTAACTGAGTCAAAACTCAAGTGCATGCCAAAACACAGGTGAGAGATCCTTTCTATCTTTAGTTAACTGATAATAACTCAATTGAATGTGAAAATATATGTGAGGGATCCTTTCTTTTCTATAGTTAACTCAAATTAGGTGAAATTAGGTCAAATCTGGGAGAGAGGCGTCTTTATGACTCTAGTTAATTGAAAATTAGGTGAATATGCTCCATGTTGACTGAGTAGAGCGCTTTCATCATGAAAATCATCCCAGTTAGGTTCCCCGAATGAAGGAGGAGGTACATATAATTGAAACTGATGAGATGTCGATGATGTAAGCACATGTTGAAATCAAAATATGTAGGATAATTGGTAAATTAGGCCAGTAAGCCCTAATAATGATGTAAAGTTGGAAAATTAATACAACACATGGATTCGACCCATTTGGTGAAATAATCAACGGAAACAATGATGTACTTGTGGCCTTGGGTCGAGGTTTTGTAACTCAACATATAGTCAATGGCCCATTTGCATAAAGGACCTGTAGTGATGACTAGATGTAAAAGGGTTGTAGGGCTATGGTTTCTCAAGTGAATACTTGGAAATTAGCACATATTTTGACTACAAGGGAACAGTATTTAAAGACGGATGGCCAGAAATAACCATCTTGGAGGACTTTTTAGGAGTGGCTAAACTGGAGATGTGGCCACCACAAGCGTCGCTATGGGAATTGTTGAGGACTTGTTCGGCCTCACAATGGAATAAAGAATGTCGTAAAATGGTGTCAACACCTTGTCGATAAAGTACATCTCCCAATAAGATATCTCGCAGAGCTTGGTGAGGAATGCAATGTCTATCATCTAAAGATAGATGGGAGGTGAACTTCTGATTCTTGAGGTATGTAATTATGTTTCCATACCAAGGGTCATCATAGGTGATGTGAAAGAAATTAGGTTCATCTGGTAAGCGGTCATTCACTGGTTCTCCTGGTGCTTTGGGAAGAAGATAAATGATGAGATAAACAAGGGATAAATATTTTTCTTCTTTTTAGAGTGACAAAATCAATATAAAAATCCTAAAGGGTTACAATACATCATGCAAATTTACCATTTATGAGCCTGTGAATTAGTATGTATTGCATGGGGTTTCAGTCGACAATGACCGTGGTTTTGTGTAGAAAAATGAAATGGTGTAGCATTTGTACTAAAATGATGAAAACTAAGGAAATATTCTCATCATGGCCATACTTAAGGGTAGGGCCAGTGAGAGTTTTGGTAATGTAATACATGACATGTTTTCTATTATCATCGGTAGATTGGATAAGGGCATTGGAAACTGCACAATCTGACGCAAATATGTAAAGGATGAAGTCTCTATTGAGATATGGGGGAGAAATCAGAGGTGCCAATGCTAGTGTGTGTTTGAGTTCCTCAAAGGATTTGTGTTCATGGTCATCCCATTTAAAAGGGATGTCTTTGAGAAGTAGCCTAAGGAACCCGTGGGCCTTGGTATAATAACTACGAACAAAGTGTCAAAGGAAGGTGGATTTATCTTGGATCCTATGTAATTTGCATTGTGTGTAAGGAGGTCATACATCCATGATGTATTGGAATTTGGAGGGATCCATAGTGATGTCAGTGTGTGAGACAATGAATCCTAAAAGGCAGTCGACGGTGACAAAAAAAATAGTTTTGAGGGGGTTTAGGCGGATGTTGTATTTGAGACAATGTGTAAATATGGTGCATAGGTCTTGGAGGTGGTCTTGTTGTTTCTTATAATTGGCTATGAATTCATTTAAAAATTACATAATTATTTCGGTGAGATCATTGAAGATATGTGCCATTGCACGCTTAAAAGTAGCACCTGCATTTTTTAGACGAACTATGTTTTGGGAGTAATGATGGTGGCATGATGGGGTTATTGGGCCCTTGTGAAATGAATACCAATGGGAGGTGTTCCTCATTGCTACTATCAGTTGAGGTACCTTATTCTTCTATTATGATTGGAAGGACAGTGCTTGTATGGATGATGTTTTCCACGAGGTGACATTGTTTAGCTTTGAGGATGCGGTAGGTACCTCTCATGAGACATTGGAATGTATGGTGAGACATTATCTTACACTCTCAACATAGACGAGTAGTGTGTCTATGTTTCAATATGTGAGGATGGATTTTGATGGTGGGTGGTGAGGTGTTTCCGTTATCAATAAGGGTGGCAGTCCTATGTATGAGGTTTGGTGCCTCGTCCTCCAATGGTTGAGTAAGGAGAATTGTTTCTAATGTTTTATGAAATAGAGGGATATTGGGGAAATGGTGTGTGTAATTCCCAAATTGAGAGCAAATCAAACATGTTTTTTTGTTGTGTAACATCTTATATTTGGGGGTTGATGCATCTGATGTACCCTCAGTTTCATTTTTGGGGGAAAATGTGGCATTAACAGGTGTATTGAGAAAATTTCTAAGCTCATGTAAGGTGGGGAACATATTATTTGCATGACCTTTTTTCCCATAGAGAGCGCATGGGGGTGTGATCCCGCATGGTGGGAGTATCATGCATGATGGGTGCTTTTAGCATTTCTTGAGTGGAGCCCTTCATGTTGAATTTGGTTGTTCATGATGACGATGTAGGAGAATGGTTTGCAACGATAGGGGACTTCAACTTAGGTTGAGTATTACCCCCATTCATGGGGATGATTGGATTGGTTTGAATCACACATCAATTTTAAGGTCAGGTGATTATTGGTAGTGGTTGAGTCACTCAAGTGTTGGGTTGGGTGGAAAGAGTTGGAGTGTTAAATTGTTGCACCGGGACCATATCATAATGGGATATAGGTGGTGAATCCATTTCTAGAAGTGGTAGTGTTAGGTATCAAATAGGTAGCCGACGTGATCCCTAGGAGTGTCAGTTGAGACACAACCGATGTTTCATTTACTCCCATGGGGGGTAAAGAAATCGTATCTGGAACATAGGTGGTACTTATGGGTTCAACACTTTCTAAAAATCATGGCTCGATGGCCCGATATTGATGATGATGTTTCAGGGTCTGGATGCCTCTTTATCTATGGGATAAAGGGTTCAAATGAGACCTTAATTTGGAGGAGGTATGACAGGTCAAGGTCTTGAATATGCTCCTAGCAGGACAGAGTATATGTAGACTCTTGGGCTAATATTGTCAACATATGGGGTATTATTTGTCTTTCTTACCATGGGTAAGATGTTGTCGAGATTGGTTCATGTATGGGGTTTGTAGTAGCTAAGTTTATCAAGGGTGACCACTTTCCCATTAAATGGGAACATCATGGTGTAGTACACCAATGATGCAACTTCGTTCATGGTGTTGGAGACATTTTCCCACCATGCACACTTAATTTGGTCAATTTGGCCTTGTTAAACCACTATCCTTAGTTTTATTGAATTAATTGGCATTAGAGGAGAACTGAATGACATCAGCATGACCACACCCATGCCTACCTTCAGTCAAGGAGGCCAACCAGAGCGCTCCGGGAGTGATTTGAGTGTCATAAATGCACCTAATTTCTAACTGATGGTTACAATCAGTTAAGATGAGTGGTGAAGGTTCCTCCATTTATTATATTTATTTTTTTATTAATATTTAATGAACTGGAGTCAACAGGGGCTCCTCCAACTGCCTCTAATGGCCAATTTGACTTCAGTTAACCTCATTAGGGTTCATTAGAGTTAATGATGTGCTACCACTTGCTGGTTGGCATGCAGTGACATGCATATAAGATACTTTTAGTTAGACTCAGTCATTCATTGCACTCTGAATTCAGTTAGGACTCAGTTGAGTCAATCGACATTTGATCAGTTGGTTAACTAGCGTGTTTACTATGGCTTACAGTCAGTTAAGCTACACCCACTCATTCAATTCGAATGACCTCCTTGGGAATTCAAATTGTCCTAGAATTCATGCATATTGCATGATCATTGTATTGTATTATTCATTATTCATTTGATTATACAGAGTTGCTACTCCCATTGCAACACCATTTTGTCAATTTTATGCATATTTGTCTGTATTATTTGTGAGACTGTGTTTTTAGTTCCTAGACCACTGTGACAAATTAATATGGTATCAGAGCTCATGGAAGGATGAATCTCATACCTCTCAAAAACATGGTTTTTGATAGATCTTGCATGAAAAATTGAGCAAAAGCTCAAAAATCCAGCACTGCACCAGAAGCCAAGGCTTACCACTTAATACCCCAAGTAAAGTAATTTTTGATCAAGATTTCTTGATCAACTATGCTGGATGTGATGAAAGCCTAAAATGTGTAGCTTGTACGACCTTATGGTGCCCATTTTGTTGTGATTTGTAGGTTTTAAAAGGTGAAAGCATTCGCTCTAGTAGTTTGAAATGGCTTCTTCAGTAGAACTCTTGAATCCGCTCAATTTCCATTCATGGAAAGGAGACATGGAGATCCAGTTATGTGGCAAAGGACTCTATAGGGTCACTATGGACACTGAAGAAGAGCCTACTTCTGTGACAAACAAATCTAGACTCTTGAACAAGAAAGATGAGGCATTCAGATTCTTGTGCCTCTCTATTTCCCAGTATCTTCTTTTCCATCTCTCAAGATTGAAGACTCCAAAGGAAATTTGGGACAAATTGGAAACCCTGTATGGAAAGCAGGATGATTTGA
Organism: Pseudotsuga menziesii; assembly: GCA_001517045.1. Classification (NCBI taxonomy): domain Eukaryota; kingdom Viridiplantae; phylum Streptophyta; class Pinopsida; order Pinales; family Pinaceae; genus Pseudotsuga; species Pseudotsuga menziesii. The sequence goes on from LPNX010521495.1 coordinate 287,658, forward strand.
GAGTATACCAGCTTAAAAACGAGTTGATGTCTCTCCAGCCTTCCAATTTCGATACCTTAAATGATTTTTTCACAAAGTTCAAGCACATTGTCTTACTGTTGAAGCAATGTAAGGTGGAAAAGGAGGATGATCAGCTCATCCTCGCCATACTCTACAAAATTGGAGCTGATTATTCGATGTTTGTATCTAGATTCTTTGCGGGGAAGCTCACAACCCCTCGATGGATGATTCCTTCATTAAATGCCTTCATTGAGTCCCTAACAAGTGAACATGATAATCTTGTCCAAATGGGGATCATCAGATCCTCCTGTGATCAAGCCCTCTATGTCTCGGGGCACAAAGATCTGGAGGGTAAAGGAAAGCAACAGAAGACCCCAAAAACCAAATTCAAATCTCCTAAGCCTAAAGTTGAAAACCAGCAGCATGAAGAGCTTTCCGGCTCGAAGAAGAACAAAGGCAAAGGGCATCATGAAAAGGAAAAATTCAAGCGTTCATACTACGGGAAGGGCTTCCACACTAAACATGCTTGCATGAAAAAGAAACTTGATGAAGCTACTTCTCTTCTTGAGAAAAATCACATCAATCTTCTGGAAATCTTTCAGAGGAGAGATCAACAACATCGGGAACCACAGCATGAAAGAGGTCATTCCCTCATGGAAATCACTTAGAAGTCCAAAGCACTCTTGATAGATTCCGGAGCTTCGAACCACATGATGGCTGAAAGAGACTCCTTCTCATCTTTGGAGACTGGAAAATACATTCCCATCCACATGGGAGATGACTCCACAATCATATCCGAAGGATAAGGTACTGTAGATCTTGAGCATGGTTATTTTTCCAATGTTCTGTATGTACCATCTCTTGCATCAAACCTCCTAAGTGTTTATCAAATGACACATATGGGAGTTTGTAAGAGAGTATCCTTTAGCCCGGATGATGTAGAGATCACAGAATTTGCATCCAGAAAAATTGTAGCAAAAGGCCTTGCAAACCATCATGCAAAAGCCTACGAGTACTCCCATTTTGTGGCGGATGCAAAGCCCACCTCATTGCTGACTCATGGAAATGATGTTAGTATACTGTGGCATGAGAGTTTCAGCCATATGAAATTCAAATACTTTCAGCAATTACAGAATAATTCTATGGTTGAAGGCCTCCTAGTCATCAAATCTACCACTGGAACTTGCAAGGATTGTGTTGTTGGAAAGCACCCTGAGCATAAGTTCAATCGGGGGAAGGCAAGCCGAGCATCATGCATATTGGGACTGATATCAGTGGTCCCATTCTTATCACATACATGAATTTATCAAGGTACATTATAACTTTCATTGATGACTTTTCCAGATACACATGGGTCTTTTTTACCAAAAAGAAGTCGAAAGTCTTGGAAAAATTGACTGAATTGAAGGCCTTGATTGAGAATGCATCTGGCCAAAAGATCAAGATATTGATATCTGATAATGGTAGGGAGTATGTCAGTAATGATTTACTGCATATATGTTCCCAAATTTGTATTCAGATCCATAATTTAATCCCCTACACTCCCTAGCAGAATGGTGTAGCGAAGAGGAAGAATTGGTCTCTCAAGGAGATGACCACCTGTATGTTGGAATCAAAGAAGATGGCTGAAAATTTGTGGGCTGAAGCCATGCATGTTGAAGAATATATTCAGAACATATTTCCACACTAATACAAGAAATGGAATACCCATTTTGAAGCATACTTCGGACATAAGCCGGATGTGTCGAATCTGCGGGTGTTTGGGTCCACTGCATGGGCCCGAATTCCACTTGATAAAAGGAGGGCTTTGCAACCACAAAGCATAGAATGTCTATTTATTGGATATACTGATTAATAAAAAGGTTTCAAGCTGCTGGATATCAAAAGAAAACATATTATCCTTCAAAGGAGTGTCAAGTTCGATGAGCCTCTTAAGGAGGTAGTAGTAGTGAAGGAGAAAACTGTTGAATTTCCTTCCTATTCTACTGAATATTTGGATGATGTAATGGGGGGTGATGACCCTGATTTGGATCCTCTGATTTCTGATATAAGTGTACAGAAAACATCATATTCTGAATTAGAACCTCAAGTACAAAATTATCTCCCAACTTGGGCCAGAAAGACACTCTCCTCCACAGGAGATAACATTGGAAATCCAAATGATCCAAGGAGAACCCAATCCGATTTCCAAAGAACAGGTATTGCGGTCTCTTTTCCTGATTATTTGTTGTCCTAATATTTTTATTTGATTATAATTTCATACTCTAAGTCTTACTACCATGCTCGGACGGATCCAAGATGGCAAGTTTCCATGGATGAAGAGATGAATTCTCTTCAGAAAAACACCACTTGGGAGCTAGTTTCTCTTCCTCCGGGGAGGAAATTGGTTCAATGCAAGTGGGTGTTTCAGAATAAGGTTTATGCTGATGGAAGAACATGAAAATATAAGGCAATGCTGGTAGCAAAATGATTCTCCTAGGTCCAAGGTGTGGACTACCATAAGACTTTTGCACTAGTTGCAAAAATGGACTCCATCTGCCTAGTTTTGGCAATTTCTGCATCTAAGCACTAGGAAGTGCATCATATGGATGTTAAGTATACCTTTTTGCATGGAGATATTTATGAGGAGAAATACATGAAGCAGCCTAAGGGATACATTTCTTATCCATCTTTGGTTTTCAAGCTAAAGAAGTCACTATACGGGTTAAAACAGGTCCCAAGAGAGTGGTATTCCAAGATGGATGCCTTCCTTCTCTCGCAAAAATTCCAAAGGTGTAAATCAGATCCAAATGTGTATATACAGTAGTATGATGGTAATTTTATTATTAATGTTTTATATTTTGATGACATACTGATTACAGGTAGAACAGTGACTTCTATTTCAGTTATCAAAATTGCTCTCCAAAATGCATTTGAAATGAGCGATTTGGGGTTCTTGAAGCAATTTGTGGGGCTCGAAATTGAGAAAATTTTTCATGGGATAATGGTCACTCTGTTATTAAAGTTTAACATGTCTGAATTTAAGGATGCTACTTTTCCTTGCCTTTCAGGGATCAGCCTTGAAGAAGGAAAAAGCACACCTCCCATGTACTGTACTATTTATCCACAGCTGATAGGTAGCTTGCTCTACTTGACTCATTCTCAGCCTGATATCTGATATGCCATGAATGTTGTGTCAATATACATGTATAAGCCTCATGATATTCATTGGAAGGAAGCCAAGAGGATCCTCAAGTATATTCAGGGAACCAGGACCTACGACATTCACTATGATGCAGACTCCGAGCTAGAGCTGGTTGGTTACACAGATTTCGATTGGGTGGGTGATTCTATTGATAGGAAGTCTACTTATGGATATGTATTCATGTTTGGTGGTGGCCCCATTTTCTGGTCTATAAAAAATCAGGCCACCATAGGATTGTCTTTAGCAGAGGCTGAGTACCGAGGAGTGGTGAATGCTTGCATCCAAGTTGTTTGGTTTCAAGGAATTCTTTCAGAGTTTGATCTTTGTAGTACTTTGTCCATTGTCCCCTTTTGTGACAATCAAAGTGATATTAAGATATCCACAAATCCAGTTACCAGGCAAAGGACCCAGCATGTAGAGATACACATGCACTATATCAGGGTATTAGTGCATGACAAGACCATTATTCTACAATACTTCTCGACTGATGAGCAGATTGCAAACATCTTCACCAAGATATTTTAAAAAAATAAGTTCACTTACCTCTGTTCATAGTTGGGGGTGAGTTCATCAGGGTGATCAGACTACTTTCAGTGTTCATCTTGAGGGGGGGGGGGGGGGTTTCCCACTGGGTTTTCCCTCTTTTCGTCACTTAGATTTATTTTTGAGCATTGTTTGAGTTACATTATTGTACAGGGTGACCTATGGCCTTAGTTTTCAGGGCCCTAGCATTTCATGCACTTTATGTTTCTACTTCTCCTAAGTATAGCTTAGGGGGGGTGTTGGAGACATTTACCCACTATGCACACTTAATTTGGTCAATTTGGCCTTGTTAAACTACTATCCTAAGTTTTAATGACTTAACTGGCATCAAAGGAGCACTATATGACATCAACATGAGCGCACCCATGCCTACCTTCAATCAAGGAGGCCAACTAAGCCTTCTCATTCATTTGAGGAGGCCAACTGGAGCACTTCGAGAGTGATTTGAGTGTCATAAATGCACCTAATTTATAACTAGTGGTTACAATTAGTTAATTTGAGTGGTGAAGGAACCTCCATTCATCATATTGATTATTTTATTAATATTTAATGAATTGGAGTCAATAGGGGCATCTCCAATCACCTCTGATGGCCAGTTCGACTTCAGTTAACCTCATCGGGGTTCATTAGAGTTTATGCGCTACCACTTGTTGGTTGGCATGCAGTGACATGTGTCTGAGCTACTTTCAGTTAGAATCATTCATTTATTGCACTTCGACTTCAGTTAGGACTCAGTTGATTCAATCGGCACTTGATTAGTTGGTTAACTAGTGTGTTTACTGTGGCTTACAGTCAGTTAAGCTACACCCACTCATTCAATTCGAATGACTTCCTTGGGAATTCGAATTGTCTTGGAATTCATGCATCTTGCATGATCATTGCATTTTATTATTCATTATTCATTTGATTATATAGAGCTTCTACTCCCATTGCAACACCATTTTTCCAATTTTATGCATATTTGTCTCTTTTCTTTGTGAGACCGTGTTTTCAGTTCCTAGACCATTGTGACAAATTAATACATGGAATGCATGTAACTATGACCCAAGAGGATGTTGTAGTCCAATTGGGCATCGATGAATTCAACATCTATCATTACCATTTTTCATCACATATCGATGGGGACATTTTGGTACAATCCTTGTGGCTGTGATGGTCTACCCTCATATGCACAAAGAGCTATGGAGGATGGTTGTAACTCAAGGGATCTCAATTTCTTCCAAACATTGGAATACATTACACATGTGGATGCTCCTTCATTGATAATGTGTCAATGAATGATAATTTTTTTTACCGTGACTGACACTTGGAATGCGACTGCCAAGGGTGGTCATGGTTATCCTTCATCAAGATCAAATTTCATGAGGATTGTGTCAGAAGGGTCAAGTTCTCCTAGTGCATTCAACAATGCATTTCATTGAGAAGGGCATGATTGAAGTACCTCAAGGGTTGACATGGAGGTTGGTGATTATGATAAATAATCTACAATGTTGTAATTATGTGCAACCTTCATGTGGGCTTTATGAGGAGTACGTATTAGTCGTGGTTTAGGTATCCTCAGAATTTTATCCATGGTAGTCGATGGAATCTGCAAAGGTCCTCCTGAAGGAGTTGATGTTCCTTCGATAACAAGTGAGGTTTCAACATTAGTGTACTCCTTATTGCAAGTTTGTATATTAAATAATTCTTTGGTCATGTAAATGTGTTGGAATGATCCATCATTTGGGGGTTGAGGGTTTCGTCATTGGGTAACCACCCCTTGATTGGAAAAGGGTTGTTGAAAAAAATCTTGTTGTGGTTGTTGAGCAGGAGGTGCTTGAGGAGGGTTTGTAGGTGTTTGTTGTTGTGCTCCCAACATCTTTTGGTAGTCAAAAACACATGGAAAGTGGTGAGTGTAGTGACCATACTCATTGCATATGGTGTAAGGGAAATTTCTCCTCAAGTTAGAATTCTTGTCTTCCTTGGGGGGGTTTCCACCTTGGGGGAATTGGTGACCCTGGTTCTAGTTCTTTTGGGGGTCTTAGTTTCCCCATTTCCCTTATTGTTGTGGATTCTTGTTCTTCCCTTTGTTCTTTCCCTGATTATATGGATTTTGGGGATTGGCAATGTTAAGTTGCTCAAACTATTGGGTTTTTTGTTGCATAGAGGGTTAAACAAAGTTGACTCCCATATTAGGAATAGGTGCGATTCTGGGAGGAGATGGATATGGAAAATATGGATTATATCCTAGGGGTGAGATATAAGTGGGTTGAACCAAATATGATGTGGATTTTGAAATAGACGGTGCCATTTGTGGATAAGAAACCGTTTGTACTAGCTTGTACTTGGATAAATAGGGTTGTATGTTCCATACTGAGACTGACCAAATGATGGATTTGGTGCAATAGGAGTGGGAGCCAATGCAATGGGTACATGTGATTACTGCATTACTTGTGGTGGTGGTACATAGTTTGTTTGTGAGGGAACCTTACTTTGGGAATAAATGGACCCAATAAGCCTATCCATAGAATGTGACATTTATGCAACAAGAGGATCCAATGATCTATGTTGAGGGGCATCTGGTAGTACAATGGAAAAATACCCTAATTGGACATATATAATGTCAAATTTGTGGGATTTGAGAATAGCCTCTTCCTCGGTTTGTGGCATGGAGGTATCCACATCCTTTGCGATAGCTAGTTGGAGTGATTTGAGGAACCAATCCAAGAGGAAGGGGGCTTGAATTTCTATTTTATAGAGTGCACAATGTCTACTTCATTCATGGATATGATCAACAATATGGGCTGATGTGTTTTGTCAAAACTTAGTGAGAATTTAGAGGCCTAAATCATGTATTATGGGAAACTAAAAATAATATAGAAATGATGTGGCATAAGACGTGGTTTCCAAACGGACATACCGTTTTGTAGCTACATCAATTAAGGTTCTTTGGAAGAAACATAGGTGGGACAAATATTCCACTACGTTGTTAGAGGAACACCATAGATGGAAATACATAATGTGGCTGGATGGATCATCTCCATATTTACCTTCAAAATTAGGGATATCTGAAGGTAGATTTTCTGACATATATGGCCAAGTGGCGACGTGATATATGAGATCATTTACAAACTTGGGTAGGTCATGGAGGTTTAAGATTACCATGAATGGTAAGTTTGTATTCGGATTGGGGGACACCATGTTATTTTGTATGTTGTTTCCTCGAGGGGGATACCTTGGAATATGTGGCGGTGATCTATGCCTTCTAGGGGAAGATGAATATGTAGTGGGACTTCCCCCTAATGTGGGAGGTGAATTTTGAGTATTCCTGTGTGGGGGAGTACTTAATGGTGAACCTATTATGGGAAAGGTTTAATGATATCTTCAATGGGAGAGAGTGAATCAACTAATACGCATCCTCATCAATAATACCCAATCAATGTGGCCTAGGAGTGGTCCTAACCTGGTGATATCCCTCATTTGCCACTAGGAGATAATGGAAAAACACCCCTCGAGAGAGGGGAGAGGCCTTGTAGTCTGCGAGAATACCTTAGGGTTTTTTTTCCTCAATCGTAGAAGTCTATTTGTCAAGTGAGAGTGATGGGTGATGAAATAAACACAATATAGACAAATGAAAAAATATGCCAACCACAATAGATGCAATATGGTGCAATATGTGAGTGATATGTTCAAATATGGCTTAGTACAGGTGTCGACATGTTGGTTCTTTTTAAATTATGAGTTTAACGAGATTGTATTTATAAAAGAACAATAAGTGTAAATTCCCTAAAAATACCTAACATCCTTCCTCTCAATTGTAGCTCGGCCTCCCAAAATTAAAATTGGCGGTGATAGTAGAATCTACCACGAATTGAGTAGTGGAGGTAACAAATATCCATTTCTACCAGAGATAGGGAAAATGTTCCAATCAAGAGGACTTAGGAACACTTCCCAAAAACAATAGTTGACTTTAGGAATCACTTGCACTCTCAATTTTTCATTGCCGGTATCATAAGTTGGGCCACTATGGTTACCTTGTGTCAAGTGTGGATCGATAGTTAGGGCTGAGAAGTATATTGTCATGTCCCGATATACAAGGTTAGTTCCTTGAATTAGTGCGTAGGGAAGCTATACCTCGAATTTTACCTCCCTAATATCGGTACACGTATTCTATCTGGGATTGAGCGCACTTTATTATACCATGATTTAAAGTACCCTAGAAGATAACAATGCTATGTTTCAAAAATATTCCTAATGAAACAAAGTTGTTTGATATTATTTGGATACCTAACCCAATCATTCTACCAAGATAACATATTATTTTGTGGCCTCCTATGGAATTTTTTAGTTTGTTAGCATATTATAATGGTTGCTTTTAAGGATTTTGTTGTGAATTAAATGAGTGCAAGGGAGGTATTTCACTTGTTCCTTCCTTTCTAATTCATAGAAATTGTGAAGAGCATACTTTTTTGGATAGTGTCTTTAGGTCCCGTATTGCGTGCTAGTGCTTACACATGTGATGCAATCAAATAATATTGTTGCAATTAAGTGAAGTGCTCTTACTAAAATGATTGTACGTTGAGCTCTAAACAAACTAGGGATGCTTGCAAAAATTAATTTCTATGTGTGCTTAAGAGGTATTTCACCCTTCACTCCCTTTTCGGATTCACATATATCGTGAAGAGAATACTTAGGAAGGAAAGGGGATTTAATTCCTTGCTTGTGTGCATATAGTGGATGCTACACTAGAAATTAACAACACTTCAAGAAACAACCTAAACAAATAAAAATGAACAAGAATAGAGTGGATTCACCATTAATACTATTGTGGGAAATAATTCACAAGAGTGATTCCCACTTTGAGGTGGGGTTAGGCCTTATAGGATGCATCAAGGCCTCAGTATCAAGCCCCTTTTTGGAGGAGGGAATGGTGAGAATGGATTACCCCAAGTGATCCTACAATAGATTGTTAGAAGAAAACTAAAACGAAACAAAATAGAAACAATAACAAGTTAAATGTAATAACAATGGCGGGTGAAAGTATGCAAACTTCAACAATCACAATGAGTTGAACCACTTGTTTATTTAACAATGGTTAAGATATTACAAACACCTTGGATAGATGAGCTACAAATGAAGGAAAACAATCATCATAAGGGAGGTCCTTTTTTTTCCAAAAAATACTTGAAGTGTGGCTAATGAGTGAATGTCAAATGGGAAGAACAATTTCCCCATGAGGTAAGGAGTAAATGGAGCTCTAGAAATGCTCAGAAAATGATGGAAGAGGGGGAGAAAAACGAGAGCTCAAGTACAGTTCCTGCAGCATAACTTTACTTCCAATTATTCTTACAAATAACATGCTCGTGGGATTCTTTTATAGGCCAATATGAGCCCAAGAAACGCCAAGATCACAATGTGAACCCATTGATTCATGGTTTGAGATCCCTAGTACACCAAGAGGCCATTTGAGGAAACCAAGTATGCGGGAGGCCAAATTCAAATTTAAATGGGTAAGTGGAGCTTTCATGATCCATCAATGCGCCATTGGTGGGTGATATCTCGTCGTTTGTGTTAGTAGCGTAGAAATTGCAGCTATGATACCATGTAGTAATAGATCCTTGATGAAAATTAGAATTACATGAAGTAGACATTGCTACAAAATAATTCTCAAAAGCATGCACAAGGAAAATAGAGAGACCGAATCACATGGAGAAGAGATGAATATTAGAGTGTATCCTTCCATTGATTAATTATGAATAATAGTGTACATAAATAGTACATCCTCATAAGTAAATTTGAGTTGCATAGGAGACAACTTATCTATCTTAGAAAGCATAATTACTAAATATGATAAACCCCCATAGGTGGTTAAAGCACTTTTATAATCAGTCAAGGACCTCACAAATTAGCTAAATCATGAGTGAGTTGTCATGGATGATGGAAAAACATGTTAATCCTATAATATGGAGAGAAAATCATGGAGGATGGTTTGGAAGCAAAAGATAACAGTTTCCTAGTAGACTAGCTTTTCCTTATCCACTGAAAAGATGGAATAAAGCAATATAAAGATAGAATATGCAGGAAGGTGTGTTTGAATAAATATGGAAGTCAATAAAGTGGGAAGTATCTAACCAAAATTGGGTACCAAGTGGTGCAAATGGATGTCAACTATCTAGGCTAATGGGTAGGAAATTAATCAATAATGATTAAATATTTTATCCTAATTATGAAGTGGGTTTATAATATCTGAAAACCCCCCTTTAAGTATGAATTAATGATTATATGTCAGAAATATAAATGCATATGGATTCATATAGGGCCCAATAACAATTCTATGGTCACCATTTACAATTATTTATGTCCAGAAAGGATGAGGAGATAGGAAAAACCACTTGGCGAAAATCCTCCCTCAAGAAAGGACAAGGCACAAGATTTGAATAACATGTCTTAAATATGTATTTATACTCACTTGAAAGAGATAAATGAACTGATTCTTGTGAAATACTTCATGAACAAGTTTGTAGACTCCATGATCATACCTAGAGTGTAGAATATACAAGAAGGAAGAGGAGAGACTCCTTGTATCTCATCATATGATGAAGTAGGAGAATTATCTGAATGCTTATTGATCTTGTCATACCCTGATCTGAAAAAAAAATATGAAAAGGAAAATATATATGTGCATACTCCTTCCCAAAGAGTACAAAAAACAAGGAAATCAATTACACAATTAGTTCCTTGTATAACTGCAAAATGGTGATGTGGATCACATATATTTCTTCCAATATGATGTAGCACCTTCCTAGATATGATATGAGCCCCAAAATACTATAATATATCATAATATTATTATATGTAACAACAAATATCAAATTTTTAATGTCTCCATGATGATATAGGCTAGACTAGGAAAATGATGAGCAACTGGGTAAAATTGATGGATGTAAAAATATGAATGATATATGGAATTGAGATCTTAACCATAAGTGTTTATAAAATATCCAAACATGTGTAATATAATTAAAATTATGAATAATTTCATGTATAACCAACCAATGAAAAATAGGCAAGGCTTGAAACCATTATATATAAGTAACATTGCATAGGAAAGCAATGAGGAATCAACTAGTGAACTTGGGGTTTGTATAGTATTAGGAGTATTCAAAGGTATGGTATATGGTATGGATGGTGTCATAACATGCATATAATCCTTCAAATATTCTTATAAATCAGAATTATAATCATTTTAATGAAGTGAGGAAGAGTTGTTTAAAGACAAGTAAGGATGTAGTTAGAAATCACAAGTAACCGGAGATGGATCTAGTAGACCGATAGGTGGTTAATATAATAAAGGCAACGATATTTCCTATTCTGACATATAATAAAGATAATATATATTACATATATTAGGAAATTATTTAACTCCGGATGTCAAGGCATAGTTTATATCACCTTGAAACTGCGCACTATGGCAATATTCTGAGGATTCAACAGGATTCTCTAGCTCATATCGAACTTCAATGTTGTGGTTCTCAAGTAACTGAGACATGATTTCCATATTCTTGTTAAAAAATTTATTCTCAGGATGAAATCCCTTTCTGCAATAATAACACTTGGATTTTCTCCCTTTCTTCTTTACTTTCTTCATTAAATCTTCAATAGTAGGATTTGAACCTTCATCTTCAATTTATGACTTTGTATTCTTATATTTCATAGTTTGATTCTCTTTTGATTTGTAATTCTTAATTACTTGAAATATAAGAGAATGATACTTTCCTTTGGATGATATAAGAGAAACCATCTAGATCAATTTATCTTTCTCCTTTGTCGCTGAATCAAAGAATGTACACAAAGAAGTCATTTTCCAATTCGAAATAGAAATCCTAGTAGCATGACATGTAGACACAAAAACTAATTATTCAGGACCCAGTTTTGATAGAATGGAAATAATAAATTTATCTTCCTGCTTATCAATCCCACATTGCTTGATAAATATAAAAATGACTTGAATTTGGTGAAGACTCCTTCAATAAAATTGAAAATGCTTGGACTCAATGAGAATAACTCATTCTCCAACTGATGCGCTCTTATATCATCTTGAACTCCAAAGAGAGACTCAAGTTTGGTCCATACTTGGTTTGGAGTGGTCAAGCTATCTATATGAAATAGTAGATCAAGAGAAATAGAGAGGAAAAGCAATCCATAGGATTCATCCAACCTATTATGCCACTTATCTTTCTCAACAATAGAATTAGGCTCATTCTCTAAAGCCGTAGAAACTCTATAGAGTCCCTTACTGTGAAACATAATTCCAATTTTATCCTTCCATTCATGATAGTTGAAGGGATTCAAAATCATAGATAAAGAAAAATCCATACTGATATGTTGATGTGCTCAAGGAGAGATTCCAAGCAACCTGCACAAATAAAACTAGGAGAAAATCTTGTAAGATTAATATAATATTTTCTTCAGAGAGGGATACGAGACTGGATGCACTCTGATAGAGAGAACATGTAGCCCCTCAAATATGTATACCTTGAACAACATTGCATTCTAAAACCATGTAGGAGAGTTCTGATACCATGTATAAATTGCATCTTTGATAGCACGTATTAATAGAGCCTTGATGCAAAGAATAAGCATAGGAAGTAGATCTTGCTACATGATAATTCTCACAAGCATGCACAAGGAAAATAGAGTGAAGATAAAGAGAGTGAACCACATGAAGAAGAGATGAATATTGGAGTGTATCCTTCCATTGATTAATGTTAAATAATAGTGTACATAAATAGTACATCTCTCATCGGTAAATTTGTTAGTTTTTCTAGATCTTATAAGCTTAATTAATATATTTGATTGAAAGAATACCAAGTACAACTAGATGCATAAGATATAACATATATACAAGATACAAATATTTTCACCGGGGAAACCATAAAGGAGAAAACCCTGCAAACTTCCTCATAATAGTAGAGTCACAAAGAATATGTCATAATATGACCAATCCCAGTAATAAGAAGCATTCATCAACTATATATCACTCCTCTATTCTCTCTCTCTCTCATGCGAACTTGAGTGAGTGTGCATTGTGTATAAATGAGGGAGGATTCCTCTCTATTTATACTAATAAAGTGACTAACCTTTTACATGAGTGGGCTGACATGTTTCACTAACATGGCCAACTTCTCCTAGAGAGAATCCAAACACACATTAGATGATGTCACACTAGGGACTATTCCCTCAACTTACAATGTAGGTTGTACCTCAAGGTCTAGACACAATAAATATATCCTGCACGGAGGAAAACACATCTCCAATGGGGATACAACAACATACAATAATAATATACATATAAGAATATCTTTCAAAGTTACAAATACATCAAAAAAATTCTAGTTGCATAGGAGACAACTCATCTATGTCAGAAATCAAACTTACTAAATATTATAAACCCTCAAGAAAAGTTTGATAAACCCCCATTTTGACAATTTTCTTGTAATTTTCTTGAAAACCTATAAACTTACTTTTCAAAAAATCATTGTCACATGTTTTCTAGTCCATCAAATCTTATTATCTTGTAATGGAATATCTTTACTCAATATATTCTAAAAGTTGGACTAAATATAGATCACATTGTCCTCTGTCTAACACTATAAGTCCCTTACAATTCCAATATGACAACAAAAGGTTGTAAAAAAAAATTCACGATGACTCATTTGTAGGATCCCAAACCAAGGTTCATTATCTTTGGAACCAAATGTTATGGACAAAATAATCCAATAAGCATTAAAAAACACCATTTAAAATAATTCCATGCCTATAGAAAGTGAACGAGTGAGTAAAAGACCTTCAATTAGAAGATATCGAAAAGAAAAAATGCGATAATTATTCAAATGGTTCATTTTGGTTTCTAAATAGGAGATAAATAAGGCATGGAGTATTCTACAATTTAGGTTCCATGTCTTTAACTAATATAACAAGGAAAAGTTGCAAAGAAACTAAGTCCCTGCCTAAGGGATTGCTAGCAGTATCAAGCAGTTTAATTGGTATCCACAATTAATTTTAAATTCATTTTAAACTATCCACAAAGTTACTGAACCACTGGCTTAACAAAAATTGATCTCTAGCACTGATATCCAGCACTTAGCAAGACATTTGGTATCAAATGTTAAAGTAGCAGTCAAATAATTTAGCACTAAGAGTTGGATGGAGGATCCCTAATGGGATATTTCTTTTATGGATTGCCTCTACGAGCTTGGTTGTAATCCAGATACTTCTATGTATTATACTCCAAGATAGTCAAAACAGTAAAATCCATCATCAAATATCGTGGATGCATTCATTAGATTTTCCTAACTATTGAAGCCAACAGTTTGATACTCGCGTGGATAATCGTGAATATTACTTCTCATTTTCCTTGGTTTGGTTTTAATCATTGTTTTTTTAATTGTGTTCCAAGATAAAATTTGAAAAATGAGATCATTATCGCCAACTATAAATAAAAAATAAATTCATGCTAGATTTTGAAAATGAACTTTGTCACTGTAATGTCCCCATTTTAAAAAATTGCATAGCAGGACAATTCCACCAATCCTACTAGTTCCCTAGGTTAGATGGATACATTTGGAAATTTAACAAGGGAGATAATAAATGATGTTTAGACATTAGAAGAGGATAAATATTTAATAATGTATCTTATTAAATAAATATAAGAGAAAATTGAAGTGGCAATGGAGCATGGAGACACATGGAGATTATGGGGCCCACACAAGCTAGAAAATTGATACCAGATGGCATCCTTCTCTTGCAATCTCAAATATATGGGAAGCATAAAGGTTCTTGGATGAGTTATAAGGTTAATACATTTGGACATATGCATAATAGGTCTAATTTGAGAAGAAATGTAACTTGCATGGGAAAGGAAGAGTCATTTTGGAGCTAGTGAGACACTTGGACTAGATTCCCTAGCTCTATGACAACAATGATGAATATGCTATGAAACCTATGACAAAAATCATATACGAAGGATGAAATATGACATATCTGACATGTCAGGTCAAAATAGAGAATCCAAGAGATCTGTCATGTGAGTTGTGGAAGCTCAATGGGTTCCTACTCAAATTGGGGGAAGATGGAAGGCTAGGAAAGGGAGGACACATGGAAAATATTGAGCCCACGCCCAAATTAGAATTGGTTTGAGTTTGTGGATGGATTGGGAACCTTATAATGCTAAGGATGTTTATAAAATATAGGAAGAAACTGAGAGAATGGATTTTTATCATTTGTGAATTGTGAGAGCTAGTGGATGACTAGTTTTCTTCCCTCACCCAATTTCGAGGGTGAAAGATTTCCATCCAAGTTAGTGTTTGGATAGGCCACTCAAGGATTTCATGGAGCTTTAATGGACTATTATTTTTAGGTTTAATATATAGGAAATCATGTGTATTCTTCTATTGCAGCACTCTCTCTCTCAAATATTTCCATTTTTCACACCATATTCATTCCAATGGAGGGATTGCGCTTTGGGTGAGCTATTGATATATTTGGGGAAGATTTAATTCCCATTATTTTATGTTATGATTTATATTTTCTATATTTCACGTTCAGAATACTCTTAGGTTGAAATACCCAAAAGAATTCATGTAAAAATGTTGAACAATGAAGAAATAGTGTCATTTCCCCACTATCTTGTTGTGAATCATTGTAATGCTGATTATTTTGAATTGGGAGAGAGTTTAATTGTCCATTTATTATTTTAATAAGTTAAATATTCTGTTTTATTTATTCTCACAAAGTTTCAAGTCGAAATTACCAAGAGTTGTATGTCAAAATGACTTTTAATGAGCAAACAATGACCATTTCCACTCTATTTTGATATATGCCATGGTAATGATTATTATTTTGAATGGAGGAATGTATATATATGGTATATTTATGATTTATGTACTATCTTGGTAATGCTTAAAAAATTGGTCATTTAATAAAATTTCCAAAAGGGACATTACAGTGGTATAAAAGCACGATCTTGGAACCTGATGTGGTCTAATATTTATGAGGACAAAAATTCAGGGACCACCATTATATATTAAAACCAAAAATTGCTTTTGTTGAAGAGGAAACTATGACTAGGGATGAAAAGGGTACCTCATATGATGGTGAGGAGCATATAAAAATCATTGAACCTATAATTCAAGACATGACCAACAATATTATTAAAGGATTCGAATTGTTTTCTATCCAAAGTTGGAAAAAATATATTGATTTTAAGAAAACAAAGGGGAAAAATGAATTAGCTTGCTTGAAGGAGCACAACGAGGAGACCCATGAACCACCTAGTTCTGAAATAGGTGAAGTAGAAGAAGTAGTACATGAAGAGGATCAAAATTCACTTCCAAGTGACTTTGAAAAATATGAAGAGAAATCACATGATTATGAATAAGTTTCTATTAAAAATACTGAAGATAATTTCGAGACACATTCTACCTTGGAAATGAAACAAAGAGAATCTAATGATGGATGCTTGAACTATGAAGGAGTACCTACTGATGGG
>LPNX010521495.1:315777-351271 GCA_001517045.1 Pseudotsuga menziesii
TATGCAACTAACGATATGAAGACTCAGCAGTGAAATAAAAGTGCACACCATAACAAATAATGCTAAGTGCAATCTTTGTCAAATGAAAATCAGGTATGCCACTACATGAGATGCATAAATATATATTCCTTTCCGAATTCCAATGCAATCCTTCCTATATGAAATCCTAAACACAACTCTCATCCAAGCAATCCAATGTAAGTACCTCCTCAAATCCATATCTAATATGCAACTAAGAGTGCAACTATTTTGTATTTTTCAATATAAAAGAATGAAAAATGCACTAAAAGTCATCTAAAACTCTCAGTCTCTGCAGCAAGTATAAAACACAAGCCCAACAAGACACCTAGACAAGAAAGAGTAATGCACTAATGGAAAAACAAAAAGGATAAATGACTAAAAATACTTTCAAAGAAAAATCAATGAAAAGATGGTCTCTGGTCACAAAAGAAACATCCAACAGACAACATTAGACCCAAGGAAGTCCCAATCACACTCACAACCCACCCAACAACTTCCCCCAACATCAAACTCACCAAAAGGGAGGATGTATGCGACTGTTTAAAGAACATTTGTGTATATACGCGACTTTTGGCCAAAAAACTATATGTATACGCGTATTTTGTCCAAAAACCTGCGTGTATACGCGACTTTTTGCTAAAAATCCACGTATGTATGTGACTTTTGGCCAAAAACCTGCGTATAGAGAGAAGACAGTGGTAAAAAGCAGGCCAAGGGTCAAACCAATAAAGGAGTGTCAATGGATGAACATACTATAAAATGAAACACAGAAACAAGGAGAAACAAAGAGCAAGTCAAGAATATCAAACACATTGTGCCCCCAAACCCCAAAGAAAAACAAGGAACGTCCCCAGTGGAGTCGCCAATTCTGTTACAGAGAGAAATTCCTATGGATTGGGGTACCACAACAAACACCTTGACTCCATAAATCAATCATTTCCTATATGCAAGAGAAACCAAATATATAACACTAAAGGATCTTGATTCGTATCTTATTCTAGATTGTTGATGTAGATCCCCGTTGAGCTTTCCAACTCTAGCTTGAATTGATAAATTGCTTCCTCAACATTCAATAAACAAGACAAGCATGCTATATATAATCATGTTAGACCTACTCTAGCATATATAATCAATAACACATAAGCATTTGAAACCATCCATGGATCAAATATTCATTCAAATACACATTATTGGACAAGAAAAAATATTTCTATTAATATAAAACAAAGATTACAATAGAGACAACCTCTGTCGGCACATTTGCGAATCAGAGAACTGAGTCCCCCACTTGGGCCTCAACCACTTCAATCCTCCATCTCTTGATAGCAATATCACAAGCAAAAGGCAAGATTGGGAAGAACACAAAAGTGCTCCAAGGGACAAAGGGATGCAGACTCAAGTATAAGCTCCGGCAATAATGGACTATAGTTTTTTTTCTCTCAATTCCTCATGCCTTCAATGTATTCAAAGGGTTCCTTATATAGCTCTTCAATGGGGTAATGAAAGGTTGAATCCGAGCGATCCCAAGGCAGATGGAAGGCCAGGAGACAAATGAGTTGGATCCACATGAAGGAAAAATCCAAAAGAATCTGTCCTTTTGTACACATCCCGATGTACGCAGTCTTAGGGCTCAAACCCACGTATATACACGAGAAAGGGTTTAAAAGTCGCGTATGGCAATTTTTGCGTGTTTTTAGGGATGATCTTCGAAACATCAAAAGTAAAAAAATGGTCCATGGGGTCTGAGGAGTTTGCAGAGGGATAGGAAAGGCCATAAAAATGTGATTCACCATGTGTGGTAAAATCAGCTACAACACTCTCATTCATGGATGTATGGGTGAGACTTCTTTGAGTCATTTGAAGTCTCCTTGTTTCTCTTGCTCATTATTTGGTTCAGATTTTAGTCGAGATTATTCATTCACTTTTTGGATGAAAGAATACATGGCTGAATATTTTGATGAATATCACATCCTTTTGGAGCAGCATTATAGGACATGGGATCCTCACCTGTGTCATTGGAGAAGATTTGATTGGTCACTTGAAGCTTGTATGCACTTGGAAAATGGTGGTATACTTACTTGGAGGTATAAGCACTTTCATGATTTTTTGATGAGGAAATTCATTGATGTACATTTGTAAGATGTTGTTATATACTTTCATGATCAATATTTTGTACTCATGATGTTTGGAAGGGTTCAATACCAGCAATGGGATCTTGGAATTGCTTTTCTTCATCTCACTTGGAGTAGAAGTTCGATTGTTGGTTTGAGAAAGCAAACCAACCTTCAGTCGTTTGAGTTCATCTTTGCAGAGTAGTGTTCGTGTTTCCTATGTGGAATACTTTTGAGATATGGATTCAATTTCCACATGCTTGGTGTTCATGGAATCTCATCTCAGACATTTCACACCATCCATGTATGAGGATCATATGAGACCCTGGGATCATTTTTGGTCTCATTGTTTTCAATTTTGGGGGCAACAAGAAACATTGGAGATTTATTCACAACTTGAGAAGATTATTGTAATAAGAGTAGTGCAAAAATAAGAATGCTGGTTACTCTCTTATATTTATTGGAATCTTAAGCAATTCAAAGTTTTGTAACTCAGTACCAAGTTCAAAGAATTATACAGAAGCAAAAAGAGGTGAAAGTTCATAAAATGTTTCCAAAATATGGTAGTAAAGATTATTTGCAGAAATTTGGTTTTATGGATTTGATTAATCCTTTTGATATTAGTGGTGATGTTACATAATATATCAATATGCACAATCCACATCTCTTTACTTTTGGGAACACAAAATTGCAGTACATGAGCGCCACTACAAAAATTGCAACTAAAGATAATTAATGAGCAGAACCATAACATAGCACTTGGTGCAAAGAAAGGAGTACCAAATGAAGATGCCACTTGCGAATATGAAAAAAATATTGCAGAATACAAATCTGAAATTTCTTGAGTACAAGCAATCTTGGGTGGGGATGACTGTAATGTCCCCATTTTAAATAATTTCATAGCAGGACAATTCCACCAATCCTACTAGTTCCCTAGGTTGGATGGAAACATTTGGAAATTTAATAAGGGAGATAATAAATGATGTTTATAAATTAGAAGGGGATAAATATTTAATATTGTAACTTATTAAATAAATACAAGAGAAAATTGAAGTTGCAATCGAGCATGGAGACACATGGAGACTATGGGGCCCACACAAGCTAGAAAATTGGTACCACATGGCATCCTCCTCTTGCAATCTCGAATCTATGGGAATCCTAAAGGTTCTTGGATGAGTTATAAGGTTAATAAATTTGGACATATGCATCATAGGTTGACTTTAATAAGAAATTTAACTTACATGGGAAAGGAAGTGTTATTTTGGAGCTAGTGAGACACTTGGACTAGATTCCCTAGCTCTATGACAACAATGATGGAGATGCTATGACACCTATGACACAAATCAGATATTAAGGCTGAAAAATGACATATATGACATGTTAGGTTGAAATAGAGCATCCAAGAGAGCTCTCATGTGAGTTGGAGAAGCTCAATGGGTTCCTACTCAAATTGGGGGAAGAGGAAAGCCTAGGAAAGGGAGAACACATGGAGAATATTGAGCCCACAACCAAATTCGAAATTGGATTAAGTTTTTGGATGGATTGGGAACCTTAGAAGGATAAGGGTGTTTATAAAATACAGGAAGAAACCAAGAGAATGGATTTTGATCATTTGTGAATTGTGAGAGCTAGTGGATGACTAGTTTTCTTCCCTTAGCCAATTTCGAGGGTGAAAGATTCCCATCCAAGTTGGTGTTTGGAGAGGACACTTGAATATATTTCATGGATATTTAATGGAGTCTTATTTGTAGGTTTAAGCTATAGGAAATCATGTGGATTCTTCTATTGCAGCACTCTCTCTCAACTATTTCCAGCTTTCACACCATATTCATGCCAATGGAGGGATTGCGCTTTGGGTGAGCTATTGATCTATTTGGTGAATATTATAATTCTCATTATCTTATTTTATGAAGTATATTTTCTTTATTTCATGTTCCGAAGAATATCAGGTCGAAATACCCAAAATAATTCATGTAAAAAATGTTGAACAATGAAGAAATAGTGTCATTTCCCCACTATCTTGTTGTGAACCATTGTAATGCTGATGATTTCAAATTGGAAGATAATTTAATTGTCCATTTATGATTTTAATCAGTTAAATATTATCTTGTATTCATTCTCATAAAGTTTCAAGTCCAAATTCCCAATATTTATATGTCAAAATGGCTTTTAATGAGCAAACAATGACTATTTCCACTCTATTTTGATATATGCCATTGTAATGCTTATTATTTCAAATGGAGGAATGTATATATGATAAATTTATGATGTATGGACTATAATTAATGTTTATTTCAAGTGTCATGTTCTGTAATTAATCATTGGAATCCATTTTACTCCTTTTTTCTGCATTGCGAGAAGATTTGGTGCATTTTCCCCAAGGGTCGAAATTGTGACTTGGGAGTTGTTTTGGAAAGAGTCATAACAGCCTGTATAAACTTAAACATGATGGATATGAGAATTTTAAAAGTTATATTACACATCCCCATCCTCTGTTCATAAATTTGAGTGACTTTGTGATCATTTGTGAAGCCATTTCCAGCAATTACCTAGGGGAAATTGTAGCCTCAATTTGCTAGTAAAGAATCCGACTTTGAACAGAACATTAAACAGGTTTGAAGAAGTAATTGGGGGGTACTTAAACATATCTGAACATCATATTTAAGTTCTAATATCAATCATGTAGCTTCAGATAAAATTTGGGAGCATTTGGGCCAATTTGGAGGTCTAGACATCAAAACTAGTCAAGGTCAAAATTGGGGAAAAAGTGAAAAAAATGGTCATTTAATAAAATTTCAAAAAGGGACATTACAGTCACTATCATATTTTCACCAAGAGAAATCTGTCACTATCATATTTTCACCAAGAGTTTGACAGTTGAGGAAAATAATTCGCTAATCCATGGAGAAAAAGACGTGTTTGCAGATATGGTTGTGCATCTGATGAGTATAATTTACCTGTTTAATTCTTTTTGTTTATTTAAATGATGAACATAGTTTAATTTCATATCAATATCAGTCAAATTTCATATCTTTCATGTCAAATTAGATGAATTATGACAATGTGGCATATGCTTTTATATAAAACATAATATTAATTTTGTTTTCTTACCAATAAGAGACATATATTGCTTGTATTGCTTAGTTAGCGACTGGTCCATTTCAAGTTAGAACTTCGATTTGGAATGCTACTTTTTTATGTATCAAAAATTACCGAGTAGCTCACCAACATTTCGCCCATATAGATCGAGAGCATAATCTAGATCATAATCCTGAACAAGATATATTATCTGGGGTAGAGACAAAGATAATAACAGTGTAACATCATCATAACAGCATCATCAATTATAAGGAAATCATCATAATAGCATAAAATGTATGGCACCATCAAAATAACATTCTCGATAGCATAGAAATGTATTTCCATGAATGGACCCCAAAGCTAGTGTTGCTATTGGATTCGGGATCGTAGAGGGCCGCTGGTGCTCTCGTCCAATTCTGCTTCCCAAGGCCGTGGAAATCGTAGGTCATTATGTTCACCCAGTCAATATTGTCAACTGCGGTGGGATCTTCTCTAACGTCGACCCAGGCGAAGAATTTATGAGAGAAATAGAAGGCCGCTGTGAGGAGCAGGGGGTCATCGCCCGTGTCTTGAGCCTCATCTTGTATGGAATATCTCCACTCAGAGAATAGTTGTTCCAAATTGTTCATGTCCATAATAGTCTGCGAATACTCTGAGTCGAGGTCGAGGCCGTGGAAGGAATAGTTCCTCGTGAGAGCTATGGACGAATCTATGAACAATTTGCATAATGATGCATCACTCGCCATCATGGGGAAGGTGGTGTTGTTAAAATTTCCTCCTCCGATAGAAATAAATGTTTTCAACGAGTTGGGATTGTTGGTCTGCTTTATGTGATATTAGAGTCATATTTAAGGAATGAAACATGTCTTTGCACATGCGCATGGACGTTAACGCAGCAAATTCATGTTGTTTGATTTTACAAAAGTGACAAGTGGCATTTCTTTAGGTAACTAGTTGGGACATTATGTGGTTGCTTCTTGGACAAAGTGAGAAAGAAAAGGAAATAATTAATAATAATAATTTTCAACTTAACGTGGATCTTATTAGTGTTTGTCTCAAGGAAGACCCATGTACATGTATATAAAAGGAAAGGTTAGTCTGGCTTCTACATGATAATCAACACAAAATGAATCAATACTTTAATACATCATGTGCAAATCCAACCCTCAAAATAAATATGGGTTTATGTCGTGGTCTTGGCTTACATATATTTCTAGTCTTGGCCACATATATGTCTAGTCTTAGCCACATATATGTCTTGTTTTTTGTTTTTTTGGTCGGACACATATATGTCTTGTTATTGACACAAAACATGTTATTAAAGGTCTACTTTAGCCATCATTTAAATGATAAAGAGACTACCTTAGCTAGAGAATGAGCAACAAATAGCATTCACATGTTGCTTCTTTATACATGCCATACACGCATCTTTAGACCTGTCTCAAAGTGCCGTCACTAAAGCATAGAGTATTCACGGGTGGCTGGAGGGGGTAAGGCAGTAAAATTTGAATCCCACGACCAAGAGGATGAATGCTAAAGAAGGAACGAGTTAGGCACAATAAAATGCAACCACCCATCTTAGAATGCAACAAATATTTTATGCAATAATTGATCACAACGATGCTAGACTGAGGAGCTGAGGAATAAAATGGAGAGTTGAAAACTTCCCTGGATTCTCTCAACAAGGATATAGAATCCTCCAAGGTGATGGAAGAGGAGAAAAAGGCTAGATATTTGATTTAGGATATCATCTTTTTGGAGAGTGCAGAGGCAAAAACGTGCCTAGAGCAGACAAACAATTTTCTCCTCATGGAAATGAACAAATGAGTTCGAGTTTGATCTGAATTGTCTAAAGAAGGATATTGAATAAAAAAATATTCATCTCCAAGAATTGAATTCATATGACATTAAAAACGGTTTATAAGAAACTTCAAAATCAAGATTTTCAACAATGGATTCGGAGCAACGAAAGTGATCATCATTGTTTTTTTCTAGCCTTAAGAGCCTGCAGCTCTTTTTGCATTTCAGTAGCTCTGTAAATATCTCACTAGCCCTTTAATATATAATATATGAAGCAAAGCTTTGGAAAAAAAAACCTGTGTCTAGCCGCCATGGGCGCTTGAATGTGAGCTATCAGGCCATGTTTTTCTTCTTTAGTCCCAACCCATTTGTTGGTATGAGCCTATCATCCTTTTCACAGCACGAAGATCTACCCATCTTCTACCATGAAGAGAATAGTGGAATTATAGTTCTTATAAATGAGGGTGAACACAGTTACACATGGTAAACATGCAAATATCCACATCGTCTACCATCCACATGTCAACACAGATGTGAAATATGCAGCAAAGCAGAACTAAGCCAAAGGAAATATGATCCCTAACATTTTATGTTTATAAACTAATGTTATATTCAAGATAACATTGATGCAAATGAAAATGATGTTACCTATAAGATATCTCAATCCATTTTAACCTTAAGTTAGAAACAGGTAAAAATTAGATTGGCCTCGGTATGAGGCCAAATAACGCCTCAAAGATTCCTATTGGTTAAATAAACATCATAACCATCTCACATTAGAAACATAAAATATTGTCTTAGATTTTTTTGATATTTGTGTAGAACATAAGGTAAATGATAAAAAATTGTCTTCGTTTTTGTGTAAATTGTTAGAAACCGGCGGCAAGTTGATTCATAGTGTCCCTGCTAGCCGCTTGCAGGGACTAATAATAATGAATGAAAGTAAGAACCCTAAAATTTGAGTGTGATGTGAGTGATTATTTTTATTTTTGTATGGCGAATTGAAATTATCCCAGAAGCTTTGAAAGTACTCGTCAAGACCTACTACCGTGGATCTAACAACTCCCCATATTTTTGTAGGCTTGTGTCTCTCCTTCAGCCCCTAAAAAAATACGGTTAATGCACATTATTTGTTTAATATGATTCATGTGGGTACAATAAGTATCTATGTTTGTTTGTTTAGTTAATGTACTTTGTTATTAAATAGTTGTAGAATAACATAGCTTTGTACTCTTTCTAGTAGAAAATTTTAGAATTTGTATAATTGGTAAGAAAGACATAGAAAACAGAGAGCAATAATATAATTGATTCCAATATATATGTATAAATACAATTGTGTGTTCATTATCCATTCACAATATAACACATTAAAATGAAGGGCATTATGGAATTAACAAAGGATTGTAGGATATCTTCAATAAATGCTATTGAGCCTAAGTTAAAACATCTCTATGTAGAAACAAAGACTATAGATTCAAATTTCATGCAATTATTAGATGATTACAAAACTCAATTGGGAAGGTCAAATTTTGTGATCTCATACCATTATGCATGAAAAAAATATTTATCATATTGATGAAAAATTATTGGGTTCTTAAAATTACTAGGCTCTATTTCCCATTGGATACACACATAGGTATTGAGAGAGAAAATTTTCAAGGCAAATGAGCTATCCTGATGTTATAAAGATGAATTACTAGTTTGATCTTTTGAACAAGTGTTTCTATGCACACCAATAAATTTTCAAGCACCTAATGTATACATATTTATGTGTGACAAGTTGTTGACTTAGGGAATTGGATTTCATCTCCTTCCAAACTATGGTTTTTCATTTGTACTTCTCAATATTCCAAGGAGAAAAGTTGAGGCGCAAAGAAAGTAGAGGACAATAAAAATTATTGTAGAGCTCCTAAAAAATGGCATCCAACCTTGTGAGTGTGCATTATGTTAATGTGGGGTTTATCACAAGTAAAAATTTGCATGGGATGCATCAAGCACAAATATCCAAATTATAATTCTAGAATTTGAGATGATTCCTCCATCTTGCAATGTTGAGTTACTTTTTTTTAATCTTTTTGGATATTTGATTTTTATATGTTTTATAGTAAGGGTTGATGGTGATTGCACGAAAACGAAATCACAAAGAAATAATAGAAATGACCTAATAAATAAAAAACACATGCATCAAAATTACTAAAGCTGTATATACATTCAAATACACATTTATATTCCAAAAGTGGTTCCAAACTCACCATGATTACACAAACAAACAAACTCAAGATTGTGAATTCAATAATTTGTAATCATTAGGAAAATATACCCGTAATCATAAATAAATAGAATACACATTCAATACGTAAATACTCACAAATAAATGATGATGAAAAACATCAAACAAATCAAACAACTATTCATTGTAAATCAATGTGACTACATATATTCACCAATGAGAATTTGAAGATTGGATTACAAAATACTCCTTTTAAGTCCCTCTGTCCTTAAATATCCTTTACAATATGTTAAAGAATAATATAAACAAGATAAGTTGTAGAGTAGCAAGTCCATGTCCTATGGGTTTATATAATGGTATCTACAATTTTAAATATTTGTTTGAATTTTTTATTAGTTATGCGTGTAGTTCTTTTCCTAAGTCATGATAAGTCTAGAAGCATATTTCCGAGATCCAACTTGGATCAATTCAAGCTTGACAAAACTTGATTCCCGAGATCTCTAGTAAAGTTGCATAGGTTGTCATGTTTAAAACTTAACTTATAACGTTGGAGTATTAGCTATATCTAATAAAGGTTCCTAGGTTGTCATGTTTCCTATATTGGTTATGTAATAATCTTATCACATTCGTTTCATTGAATATATTGCTACCTATCCTATACCCACTTCATTGGATAGATTCTTACCTTTGAAAGAGAGAACGTTGGGCTCAAAAAGAATGTCCACATGACATCCAAATCCCAAATCCCATATCTCACCCATATTATTTGTTTTATCACGGTGACTTAATGCACAAGAATGTTCTACAAGATACCAAGTTATCCATTTTACCCATCTTATCCGTTACCCATGGGATGGATTTCGATTTTGACAACGTTGCCCATGTTATCCGTGTTGGTTCAAGGTCTTTTTTGGTTGTCATATCCTAATGATCCCTTTAAATATAGAAAACGTAAGGCCACCTAACGCCGACCTAAAGGTGTTTGAACCAAGTATAAACCCTTTGCTTATCAACTAACATTGCTAGCAATAGAAGAGGAATTCTATAAGATTTTAGTGTTTAGAGGAATTTTCCATAAAATCACTATTTCAAAAATATATATGATATTATATAATATTAATGAGAGTCGAGTGTCTCCCATAAGATATGTATATTCCAATATTGCTAAGTACATTGACTAAGATATAGAACAACCAAATATTACTATGTACATTGACTCAGATATAGCGTTAAAATTACATAGGTTAAAAAACTAATTTTATTACTTTTTTAAATTAATGTTTTCCTTGAATCCCTATGATGTTATTTAACCGTCAAATCTTTGATAGATCATTGGCAACCAGATTTTACTTTTATGATACTTTCACATTGAAAATTAGATTAAACATTCAAGTACAATGACATCTCAATATTATCATGAATTTAGTTCTAGGTAAATAGGGAATTTAATCAAGAATTTCAAGAGAAAAATGAGAAAGAAATCCATATATTTGATGTAAGCGAGCAAAATAGAGGGGTAGAAGAACTCTGCCAAAGACAAATGCACTAAGATTAATTATTTCATTTCTTCCTGATTCTGACTTGACTTGAAACCATAGATAACATAATAAGATAGATCTAACTTTTCTCAGTTATTCAATGTTATTTGTTTCTTTAAAATAAAGTTACAAGGTTGTAAAGATTTAAGTGAAATAAAAAACTGATAAAAGTTTTTGGATACTTTGAAGGTTAAAATTAATCAGTCTATAGCAAAGCAATGATTAATGTGGCAGGCTCATTGTTGGCTGTTGGATCTCAAGAAGCTGAAATCTAACAGCTAGCAATAAACATACAACAACAATCATTACTCTGCCACAAGCTAGTTAATAGACTCCTAGTTTGAACAACCTATTCAGTCATTTTAAAATCTTTTACATCTAGCATTGTTGGGTCAGATATTGTACTTCTTCCCATTCAAATATTAGTCATAGATTGCAGCTATAACAATGAGAAAATGACAGGTGTGTATTTATCTAAGCAAATACAAGCTGAACACTGTCATGTTAAGCAACTGCATGTTGGACCTGTGCTTCCCTTCTCCGTTATTGCTTGCTTAGAGCTGGAAGTTACCTAGTCCCTTATTTATTTGGCAAGCTTTTGAATTAACTGCTTCCACTCGTGCTTATTGCTTCCATGCTTTATTTATTTGGCAAGCTTTTGAATTAACTGCTTCCACTCGTGCTTATTGCTTCCATGCTTGCAGGGATAGAGATTAGCTTTGGTAAAGTACTATTCAGATACCCTTGTTTAGAAAGAGTATAGAGGATAATCACAAGTCATATTAAAGATATTGATATTTGTGCATGCCATAGAGCTTTGCTTTGGTAGAGTACAAGATGAATCATTATGAAGAAAACACATTCAATGCTTGCTTACAGTCTTGAATAAAGGAATTGAACTGGAATACACTTAGAAGGATGTATTCTACAGGTCGATACCTTTGAGCAGCTGGGATTGATGCTTATACGACTGGATAACTGCATACCTTTTTTTAGTTATGGATATATTATGCACAGGTCCAAAATCAATATCTTGTAGAAATGTATTGGACACATAGATAGGGTGTTAGTTTAGGTTGAGCATTGTCTATGCATTTTTTTGAGGATGCAGTGCCTCCGGTTAAAGCATATTTTTTTTCTCATTTGGCTTTTGAGAATTGACTGCAGTTCCTTTGATGGGTGCAAAACTCATAGCTGGTGATTTGGATATGATCATCTTGAGGATACTTCAATAGACCATCCTGGTAGTGCAAGAAAAATTACCATAGCCAAAGACTCTACAACAATAATCTCTAATCTTACCAGTAAAAATTAAATTGAACCAAGAATTGCACAAATTAAGAATGAGATAGCAGAGACATATTCCATCTATGACATTGAAAACTTGTCCAAAAGAATTGCAAATATTTCTGGAGTGGCACTTATTAAGGTTTGTATGAACTTTTATTTGTTATTTTTTGAAATTCGAAGAAGGGATTGTGCTATAAAACAATCCATATAAGAGCTAGATGAACGTGTTGGTGCTGATATAGTACAAAAGGTGTCTGTATTGCCTAAATTTCTGGAGGAGTGGAAGTTTTTTTTGAAATTCAATAAGGGATTGTTTATGAATTGCAAAGATTTCTAGAGGAGTGGCAGTTATTTTTTGAAATTAAAGAAAGGATTGTGCTATAAAACAATCCATATACGAGCTAGATGAACGTGTTGGTGCTGATATAGTACAAAAGATGTCTGTATTGCCTAAAATTCTTGACTTGTTGAAAGCAAAACATTTGTATTCTAGCTTAGTATAGCCTATTTAACTATAACCTAGAAGTAAGTCTAATTGCACTGCGTCTTAAAAAGAGCAAACTACTGCTAACTAAGAAGCATACAATAGTATGATTTGCTCTTCCAGGGAGATTTCAATATTAGCCCTTTCTTTATGGGTAGATTTCAAAATAAAACAAGTAAAGAAAATAAAACAAGTAAAGGTAAGCATCGAAATCAGCAATGACCTGTTTCAAGAGCTCGGAATGGTTAAAGCGTCCAATAAATATGCATATTTTAGGATAACAATTTTTAACAGCAGTATGTATGCGGAATCCTTACCCTTCCATAAGTAAGAGTACACCAGAAGGGATGAGAACATCTAAAAGATAACCATGTTGAAAGAACTGCGACATATCATTGTACCTACACAACAAACGAAGTATCAATGTAATCCATAGTATTATAACATTTAATGTTAGAGTCTAATGCTATAGTAATTCTTAGCATTGCCTTTTAACATGCACAATCTTTACTCCCGCCTCAATGTGAGGCCAAATAAGAGGAAGAATTGGCTCATTAGGGGAGAAAAATGATGTAGTTATTGGTCGAGTAAAAGGTTTAATTAAGACTTTAATATTCAAAACATAGGAAAAGTGTTTAAAATATTCAAAACATAGTAACGACTAGCTGATTCATAAAGTCTTTGTCTGACACACTGATTAATAAGGAAGGATCAAGCCCCTTACAAAATATGACTCTTCACCTCCCCTCTTAACTGTCCATACACCCTTTTATCCTTTCATATGTCTATTTTAAATCAAAAGAATTATTCAATATTTATAATCACATTCTTTTGACTTTATAAAGTCAAATTCTCTTATATGTCCATTAACAAGGCCCATTCTTTGTGCATAGTTAATTAAGAACTCCGTAGCCATGCATGGTTATTCTACAAAAGTGACCAGTTTTTAGTGGGAGATATTTGTATCATGAAAGGCTTGTTAGTTTTTGTCTTCCATGTATTTTCACATTAACTTCGTTAAACCCATGGAGTTCTAAGAAACAAGGACTCATTCTCACTCTAGAGATTTGAGATTTTATTTGGTTCTGCAATTTCCAAATATTCTTCACTATCATGTGGTAACATCCATATCTTCCCATGCATTTAGGAGAGTAAATTCAACATGTCTAAGCTATAGGATATAAAGGTTGATTCATTGTGGTTGAATGTTTTTATATTAGCTAGAATGGGCTTATGCTTCTCTTTCCAATATGCAATCTCACTCAATTGTTGTTTATTCTCTTCTAGATCAACCACTCACCATTCTAGTTGTTTTTCACTACCATTATGATCGATGATAAGTCTTTAAAAACATGAACATGGTGATAATAATGATGCACCAACTGTACCACATGGTCTCCCGACATATGAGCGAAATCCATGAAGTTGGTTCACTATATTTATTTGCTTTGTAATATTTTATCTAGTTATATACTCTAAGCAAATTTTGATGAAAGCATTGATATTACTTGAAAAAACAATTCCTAACTGAGCACTGCCCCCTTGGTGATGATGAAATGTATGAGAAAGACCCAATGGTCATTCAACTATGAGTAATTCATTTCCCCATATAATCTACTAAGTGGGATAACTGAATCCATGATTGTTTTTTTCAATTGATTCATGGGATATGTTGTCCCCTTGGGATACCCCAATGAAATTTTTCATCTTTAGGGTCATTTCATGAATTCCCTAGATTGATTGACAAATTCCCCTTTGTTTTGGATAAGTTTAACAATTTTCCCCTATTTGAAGTGTTTTGGATCCCTTGAAGTTTTCCACTAGCCACAACGAGCCTACATCATGCCCATCCATAGTTGAGTCTTTCTTAAAAACCTTGCTAAATGCCTTTGAAGAAAGTATGAATGGAAATATCCATGAAAAAACCAAAAGCAAAAACGTCCACTCAAGGGCTATTAACTATCATGAGCATTTATAAGTTCTTGAGTTTTTCTTTTGATTTCACCCAATTAACTATTGAGAGGTTCCAAAATATGTTCTTTTGAAGTTGTCCATTGAATTCTTGAAGACTTTAAAAAAGGTTAAGTTCTTGTTTTGATTTAGAAGTTTGTTTTCTTTTGAAAATGTCTTGGTGAGATATAAAGAGTTTCTAAAAGTTGAATTTCCAAATTAGGACAATGAACTATCTAGAAAATTTGAAAGTTGTTAACTTCTTCTTTCTATCTAGCTCTATAAACTATTAAGAGATTTTGAAAGTTCTTTTTCCTAAGTGCTCGATGGCCTATCGGGAAATTTCAAGGTATGTTCTTTCAAATATTTCTAATAAAGTATCAAGAACTTTGAAAAGTTGATAAGTTGTTTTAGTAAACTTGTTGAAAAATAAAAGGCATTTGAAAGTTCCTTTTTCAAAATGGTTTGATGGCATATCGGGAGGTTCAATAAGTTTTCTTTCAAAATTGGCCAATGAACTATAGGGAAATTTTGAAGATTGTTAAGTTGTTATTTTGAGTTGGCTCAATTAACACTAAAAGGATTTCAAAAGTTCCTTTTTCAAGTTGGACTCATGGTTTATCGAGAGTTTCCAAAATATGTTCTTTTGAATTGTCCAATTGGAAGGCTTTCGAATATGTTTGTTTGAAGTTGGCCAATTGGTAGGTTCCAAAAGTTGTTCTTCTGAATGAAGAAATATTGAGAGATTTAAAAATTTGATGTAATTTTATTTTTGAGTTAGATCGATGAACCGTTAAGGAATTTTGAAATATGTTTTTTCAAGTTTTCCCAATAGCATATCAAATGGGTTTCAAAGGTTGTTCTTTCAAATTTGTACGATGAACGATTGGGAGCTTTTGAAAATTGTTAAGTTTTTCTTTCAAAATTTATTGATGAAATATCAAGTGCTTTTAATATTATTATGTAATATGTTCAAAGGAGGGTGGATGGCTTGATAGTTGCATCTTTTGAACTAATCCAATGTAGGTTACATCATAAGAGCCTACCATGTGGGTAATAACCCAAAAATTTGTAAAAATTTAAAAAATTTCAAGTGACATAAAATGTCTAATGTCGTCACTAACATACCACTAACGATTAGCAGATAATAAAACAATTCATAAGATAAATAAAGAGTTGCTTCTTTATAGGATTTTGTATTAACTAAAGGATTCTCCTTGATAGCTAAGTTAATATTTTTTTGACTTAGCAGTTGTAATTCATCCAGAATTAGAAAAATAACTTGTATTTTACTGCTCCTAGATATAGTGACGGTTTTCTTTTGTCAAGTAGGGAAAAATTCTTATGCGTGATCGGGGCTTACTTAGCTTTAAGATAACACAGCTGAACTATTGGTTCCTTATAGGTTTAGCATGTAAGCATATGATCTAGTAGAGTATTATTTAATTTCAAGTCAAGAAGATACTTCCCTAGCATGAATAATATTCTAGTCTTAGAAATATTTAAGATCAGCTTGACTCCATGAGGTAACGTAGATCTTGTTTGTGTAGTTACATCTCTATAATTTCATTTAAAACAACTGTATCTATAAGTTGTAAAAACATGATTGAGGTACTATGCCAAAGGATAACCAAATTATTGGTTGAATACAAATAACTCTATGAATACTTGGTGCTTTCATTTATAGCGATATTGATCTAGATTTTATCTAAGGTAAAAAATATAGTACTTTGACTTTTGCTTAGTTTTAAGTACACAATAAAGGCTAGTCTTGATCATAAGTATATGATTCTTTGGAGATAAAAACAAGGAAAAACTTCATCTCTTTAAATTACAATTTAACCTATTTTACTGAAAAGAGAGTTTAACTCTTTAGAACTCTTACGACCATACACTCATAATATGTATCTCCAATTCAATATTCTCCTAGTTTTGACATTATATAATTCTCATTTATATATAATAATTATGTCTTCATATAAGTTGAGTTAGTAAAACTTTGGAATAAGTTTGTTGGTCAACCAAATATTGTTTGGCTATTATCATATGTCTAATGTTATACTTGGTAAACTAAGTATTGATCAACTCCATGGTAATGATATGCATATGACAATCATAGACAATGCATAGCTCAAATGATTTAAGATTTTGTTTAAAAATCATTGTCTTTGCAGTGATGACTATCGAACTTCTACCCACGCTAGAGAAATATTTCGAAGGACACGTGTGATGGTTCTATCCACAAAAAGGTTGACTTATAAACTAAACCCTACTCATTTGTTTTTGTAGAGTGAGGGTTCCTCTATCTAGTTGGCCAAGCTACGAGCTCGTGGCCCTTGAAACCCTGTGACCACCTCCATGATGTCCAGGTTGCTTGCAGAACCAAACGATGTGAGTTATTTTGAGAGAGGTCGTGAGGGGGTTCTCGGTCCTTAATGGTTACTATTGCATATAGTGAGTGTGAAAGTTGATTTTTCCTTAAGGATTTAAGGACTCACTTTGTTTAAAACCTGAAATTATTTGACAGAGCTTGTACAAGAGTACTCCTTCATTCTGGTTGGGTTCATTTCTTGTTTTCCTTCCAAGTTGTGACATAGTGTCTTCTTGTCTTTCGGTGAGGTGCCAAAAAAAAACATTCTTAGGTGGTCGGTTTCCTCAGCTTCATTCAGAACGAAAATCTTGATAGGTAACAACCTACACATGTTTTTGTTTTTAATTTAGTTTAAAAAAAAAAAAATAATCTAAATAAGATTTGTAACAATAAAGGGTTGATATAACTTGCAGATCTTCCTCCCAATTCTGTAGGTTGGAATGATCTTGCTCCTTCAACGTTCCATCTAAGCATACTTTCAGTAAGCCCCAGTTGCAAAATGAGGGTTTTCTCCTCCAAAATTATGTGGTGGTTAGAAGATAGGATCTTTGCTGCTAGTTAAGGCATGGCCTTGGTTTACATGTTAGATTGTTGCTTCTTGCATGCTTGCTTTTGTATGAGTTCGAAACCCTAGAGGGTATTTTGTGCAGGAAAGCTGAAGGCTATTGTAGCCATGATAATATAGTTTTTGTGACAGTGCCTTTACGGCGTGGACAATGTAAACTTATTTTACTTTCCTGATAAAGCTCAACTCTAATCCATAACGAGGCTGTCGACCTCTTTCTCGCTAATTTTAGTTTTTAATATGGATTTTTAAGGTGAAGAAAGACTGTTAATGAGTCAAGACTTGTAAACTGATAAAGGGTTTTTACGTGTCATTAATGAATAGTTATTGTTCGATATATTATTTTGTATGGTTAAGTTTTTTAATAGGCATGAGCCTCGACCTTTAATTCTAAAGGCCATAAGCCATTTCTTCCTATTTGATTTTTTTTTAACAAATTGTTATAGTATTATTTTAATTTATTATCAACTAATTATAATGATTTACAGTGCAATGTTTTATGGGAAATTTTACTGTGTTAAAGAGGAATATTAGTACTTTGCTTTGCTCAGAAAGGTTAATATTTAAAATACCCTACAGTTTTGTAATATAATAAATTTTACATGATAAATTTTATCTCTACTTTCTTATTTCTCCTTCAATGATTTTACAGTTGTTAAATTTTTATAGATGTAAATTAAGGTAATATATTGCAAAATTGTGAATAGGATGGAACTTGTCTTTCGCAACCCTAGGTGATTGCCTTGAGGTTACAGTAGGAACATGGAACATCTATTTTAATACAGAACAAAATATTATCTTTGATTAAGTTATTATAAGAAGTTATTTAATACTATGAAGATCTAAACCTTAAGTGATAGTTTGTTTACTATTCCTATGTTAATTGGTTTAAATTTGTCTATTATGTTTATAATGAATATTAGTATTAATAATATTTCTATGCTTAGCCTATGATTACTAAATAACTTTATAAACATATATTCAGTTCTTGTCTGATGTAGATACATTCAATAGATAGAGTGTGTAATGTTGTCTCTAAAGAATGAATCATATGCAAACTATAGAAGAATTTAATTACAATTTTCATTTAGAGTTAATAAAGAATCATCACATCTACTTAATCAACCAGTTGTACTTGACTACTGCCTATACCACCCGTGGAAAAATACAGTATGGTAATGTATTTCTATTTATTTCTCATTTAGCATAAATACTATTGTTTTTAACATAATCTACAAATTACTAAGTTCATCAATACACAATTACTATTTTTTGCATAAACCCTAATAAAATAATAACATACCTATCTTTGAAAACTAGTAAACCTCTACTGAAAATAGTAAATAATTATAGCAACCCGAAACAAATAGAAAACTATCAAATGATGAGGTGACAACAGCTTAAGGAGGATCTTCCTCCCAACCAACTCCTGGAAAAAGTTTAGTCTGCACTTCCTTAGGACCCCCGAACCTGTTTCTTGGTCCTCCTCGTAGATTACTCGGTGAAGTTTGTATCCTTAGGACCTTCTGTCACCTGACTGGTCAAATTACCACAGTAATCCAAACCTTCTCACAGCAGTGAGAATTTCAGCCTAATAGTTGCATAAGTTTAGTCTCAGTAGTTAACCCCTCAAACTCACTTTAGTAATCCCCTCCATCGAATTTCTCATGTGTACTTCATTCACCCTGAATGATCACCTCTCAGCATGAACAGCCTCAACTGTGTTCAATGGGAAATTTTCTAGTAATGTCTACGTCTTCTGGGTCAGTTTTCACTTAATGAGCCACCTCATCCAATTCCACTTTCTTGGGGAATCATGACCACAAATATAGGGAAGTAGCCACGTGCAACAGTTGGAAGTAGTTTCAGGATGCTACCACTTGCCAATATACTATCCACCGAGTCTCCTCCACCAAATGACCAGTTAACACTCTTTTAACAGCTTCCCTAAGCTCTTGTCCCATCATTTATTTATTTATAAATGAAATATTCCAAATTACATTAATTATTCTTGACCCCACTTGGTCATTAATTACAAACTTAGCATAAAATATAACATAATGTTCCTCAATAACATTAAATTGTTTTCGCAAATTGGGGCATGTGACATACACACCACTTTAATCTATAACATCGTCCTCGATGTTATTTATTCCTCGTCCTCAGAGTTCCCCTGAAATAGAAATGGATATGAATCCCGCATATGAATTTCCAATTCCCAGGTGGCTTCTTTCTGACTAAGGTGCTTCCATTGCACCTTCACTTGACCAATGGTACGATTCCAAAGCGAGATCTCCCTCCTTTCGAGGATACAATCTGGTTCCCCTAGAAAATCTCCTTCGGGTTCCACCTGCACATCATTCCAATTAATAACATGAGTAGCATCATGTACATATTTTTTTAATACAAAAATATGAAAACATTATGAAATCTTAGATTTGGTGGTAGAGCTAACCGATATGCTACTTGTCCTATCCTAGACAGTATTTCAAAAGGACCACAATATCGAGGTGCTAGTTTAGCATAGCTACCCAACCTCAGAGAACTCTTTTTGGGTCTCACCTTAATAAAAACATGTTCTCCTACGTGGAACTCCTTTGGAGTTCGTTTAAGGTATGCTTGGCTTTTCTGTCGACCTTGCGCAACTTTCAAGTTACTTTGTACCTGTTTTACAATTAGCTCCATCTCTTTCAATAATTCAAGTCATAAAACTAGCCTGTCCACTGGATTACTCCAAGAGATGGGAGTGTTGCATTTTCTTCCATACATAAATTTCAAAGGGACTATATCTAGTTGAAGCTTGATAATGATTATTGTAAGCAAATTCTACCAGGTGTAAATAATCTTTCCATTTACCTCGCTGCTCCTTTACATACATTCTGAGTAGATCTTCCAATACCTAATTTACTCTTTCATTCTGTCCATCGGTTTGAGGATGGAAAGAGGTACTAAAGTTTAATGTAGTATTTAACCCTTTAAACAAAGATTTCTGAAAGTTACCTATAAATTTAGGGTCTCGGTCTGGGATTATCACCTCTAGTATTCCATGCAACTAAAAATTTTGTTTTAAGAAAATATCATCAATATTTGCAGCTTTATAAGTAGTTTTTACAGGTATAAAATGGGCTGCTTTACTCAACTTATCAAAAACTACCATTATTGAGTCATTTAAGTTTTGATTTCTAGGTAGTCCTGTGATAAAATCAAGGCTAATTATCTCCCATTTCCACCTAGGAATATGCAATGGATGAATTAGCTCAACTGGATGCTGATGTTCAGTTTTTACTTGATGACATTAGAAGCACCTAGCAATATATTCTGCCAATTCATTTTTCATGTTTAGCCAGAAATAATCCTTTCTTAGCATGGTTATGGTTTTCTGATAACCTGAATGCCTTGAATAAGGAGTTTTATGAACTTCATTTAAAATTAACAACTTAATCTTAGGTACATTAGGTACATATAATCTATTTCTACACAATAATAATCCTTTTTCATTCAAGTTGTACCATATACTTAGACTTTCTATTAAATTTTCTTTTACTTTCGCTTGTAATTTTCGATAATTTTCATCTTGTTATATTCCAGCTTCTAGCTGTTCTTCCAAGTCTGTTGTATAAGTACTGATGGCTGCTGTAAAATTTAGCTTTGCATTTTTAATTAATGCATCACCAACTTTATTCTCCTTTCCTTTCATATGTTGAATTTCAAAATCATATTCACTCAGAAAACCTAGCCACCTAGCTTTCCTAGCATTCAAGTTAGGTTGATCCAACAGATATTTCAATCCTTTATCATCTGTCATTAGTATAAACTTCCTTCGTATTAAATCATGACACCACATCTTTAAGGCGTGTATGACAACAACTAATTCTAAGTCATATGTCGCATAACTTTTCTCATGAATCTTCAGCTTCCTAGACTCATAAGCAATGACGTGTCCTTCCTGAGTTAATACTCCACCTAAACCGTCATTGCGTGCATCAGTAAATACTATAAAATATTTATTAGGGTCAGCAATTCTTAGACTTTGTGTGGTGGTTAATAATGTTTTTAACTTTTTAAAATTATCTTCACACTTCTGATTCCAATCGAATTTCTTCCCCTTTTTCTGCAAAGTGGTTATAGGATCTGCAATTCTTGAAAACCCTTCGATGAATCTTCGGTAATAACGAGTAATCCCCATGAATGATCGGACGTCAGTTACGTATTTTGGGACTGGCCAATCTTTGATTGCCTTTATCCTTTCAAGGTTAACAAAAATTCCTTCTTTAGTCACTACATGACCTAAATACTGGATTTTATCTTTAAAGAAGTCACGTTTACTAAATTTTGCAAAAAGTTGATGCTCTTGTAACTCTTGCAAGACAATTTTTAAGTGTTCTTTATGTTCCTCTTCAGAATTTGAGTAAATTAAGATGTCGTCAATAAATATGACCACAAATTTATCTAGATATTTATGCATTACATTATTCATCAGACACATAAAAACAACTAGGGCATTATTAATCCCGAAGGGCATAACGACAAACTTGTAATGTCCATATCGAGTCCTAAAGGTTGTTATAAAGATGTCTTCATCCTTGATTTGGACCTGGTGGTATCGAGATCATAAATCAATCTTTGAAAACACCGTGGCTCCACGTAGCTGATCAAACAGATCATCTATGCGAGGTAAAGCGTATCAGTTCTTGATAGTCATTTTATTTAGTTGACGATAATCTATACATAGTCGTAGAGTTCCATCCTTCTTCTTAACAAAGATGACAGGAGTCCCACAGGGAGACACACTCAGTATAATGTAATTCTTATCAATGTGTTCTTTTAACTATGAGTTAAGCTCATTTAATTCTAGTATATTCATCCAATAAGGGGCTTTTGAACTGGGCACTGCACCTAGTACCAGCTCAATAGTAAAATCTAATTCCCGTTTCATAGGCAGTCCCATAATTTCTTTTGAAAATAGATCTGAATATTCCCTTAGAATCGGAATATCTTCTGATTTTAATTTATCTCTGTTGTTAGTGTTTTCTTCATCTATTACTGTTACGACAAAATCCTTACAACCTTTCCTAACAGCTCTCTTAAGCTGCAAAGCAGAAATCTACCTTACGACTGTTTTCCTAGGGATTCCTTTTACATTTATTAACTTTCCATCACTATTTATTCAAGTGAAGGTTTTATCAAAGCAATTCAGGACCACCCTGTGTTGTTCTAACCAATCCATACGAACTAATATATCATATGAACTTAAAGGTAACACATTGAGCTTAACAGAGGTTTCCAACTGATCCATAGTTACTGCATAATTCTTAACAAAGTTAATTACTTTTCTCTTTGCACCAGTAGCTAGCTGAACTAACCAAGATTTTGCAAACTTTTGTACTGAAATCTTACACTTTTCTACTAAACTAGGAGAAATATAGCTTAAACTAGCTCCTAGATCAATTAAAATAGATATAGGCATTCGATTTATCTTACCTTCCACTTCCACCATGGAAGTTTGATAATATGCTTGCCGGTTCTCTAATGCTGCGTTGATACTGGGCATTGTCCTTGCTAAATCATCAACAGTCATCTCCTCCTGTATTGTGTGTATGTTTCTAATAGTCTTCTTCCGATTGGGGAAAACTAATGCATAATGCGGGTCATTACATTCCCAACAATTTATGGGTTCCTTTCTTTCAAAATTCTTTGTATAGTTACTGTGGTTGTTACCAAATTCTTTATTCCTTTGATTATTTTAATTGGTCTATGAATTACTTTTGTTCCCTTGGAAATTTTTACTAGGAAAATTTCTGGTGTTATTATTCTTAAATTTTCAATTAGGCACAAACTCTTTCTTTTTTTGTTCAAAGTTATTATTCCTTTTGGCTTTCTAGTTGGTCATACTCTCCTTTTTACGATTATGTTCATAACAGAAATTCGCTTTTCTCATTGCTTATTCTAATGCTTTGGGATCGTCATAGTCAATTTTGTCATTTATATGATAAGGTAAACATCTAAGAAATCATTGTACCTTAGGTTTCTCATCCACAATATACGGCACATACCTCAGCAAACTTAGAAACTTACTATTTAGTTCTTTCATATTCATTGTTCCCAGTTTTAGCTTGTAAAATTCCTTAGCCATTTCCTCATAATACTATTCAGATAGAAATTTATTTTTGAAATATTTCTTAAATGTACTCCAATTTATGTTTTTCTCCCTTATACCTTTTACTCTTTTTAAGTCCTTCCACCATATATCTGCTTTTCTTGTAAGATTATAAATAACCATCCTCGCCTTTAGTTGATTAGAGTAGTTATAAATTTGGAAATATTTCTTCATCCCGGACAACGAGGATTCTGCTTCTTCCCCCTTCTCAGTTTCTCCATTAAGGGTTGGTGGCTTGATCTTCTTGAATTCCCCAAAGATCTCTTCAAAAGGTTTAAACTTTCTCTTCCTAATATGGTGATTATGTTCACTACTGTCACTAGTATAATGAAAGTTTTGTTTATGTAAATCACCATATACTTCAGAAGATGAGCTACTTTCGTTTTTAACTTGTTTAGTCTTTTTATCTTTATGTTGATAACCTATATCTTGAGACTCAGTTCTTTTATCTTTTTCCTTAGTATGAAATCTTTCTATTAAAATCTGATTTAGCTCCTCGTGAGCTCTCAGAATCCTCTCATTTTCTTTCTTAACCAATTCCATCTGTATTTTTAATTCATTAAGTGTTTGTAGTAGTTTCGAAGAATTATCAGTTATCTCTTCTTGTATAGGTTCTTTTTGAAGATTATTTTGTTTAGTGTAAGGGGACTCCTCATTCGCGTATATCTTCCAATCTATCCATACCTGTCATTAACTCAGAAACAAAATTCTCTAGGTGTATCATTCAAAAGAAAACAACATCAGCATGTTTATTTAAATTTACTGTTCCACATAAGCAAGTTGAGCTACATTCAAGCCTAGTGTTTGAACCTTGTGCTCTCATAGCACATGTAATAACCCAAAAATTCGTAAAAAATTAAAAATTTTCAAGTGACATAAAATGTCTAATGTCGTCGCTAATGTAGCAGTAACGGTTAGCAAATAATAAAACAATTTATGAGATAAACAATGAGTGCTTCTTTATAAGATTTTGTATTAAATAAAGGCTTCTCCTTGATAGCTGAGTTAATGCTATTTTTGACTTAGCAGTTGTAATTCTTCCAGAATTAGAAAAAGAACTTGTATTTTACTACTGCTAGATATACTAATGGTTTTCTTTTGTCAAGTAGGGAAAGATTATTATGTGTGATCGGCGCTTACTTAGCTTTAAGCTAACACAGTTGGATTATTGGTTCCTTACAGGTTTAGAAGGTAAGCATATGATCCAGTAGAGTATTATTTAATTTCAAGTCGAGAAGATACTTCCCTAGCATGAATAAGATGCTAGTCATAGAAATATTTAAGATCAGCTTGACTCCATGAGTTAACATAGATATTGTTTGTGTAGTTACATCTCTAAAATTTCATTTATAGAAAAATGTATCTGTAAGGTGTAAAAACATGATCGAGGTACTATGCCAAAGGATAGCCAAATTACTGGTTGAATACAAATAACTCTAAGATTACTTGGTGCTTTTGTTTACAACGATCTTGATCTAGATTTTATCTAAGGTAAAAAATATAGTACTTCGACTTTTGCTTAGTTTTAAGTACACA
Source organism: Pseudotsuga menziesii (assembly GCA_001517045.1). NCBI lineage: Eukaryota > Viridiplantae > Streptophyta > Pinopsida > Pinales > Pinaceae > Pseudotsuga > Pseudotsuga menziesii. Next base: position 340,912 of record LPNX010521495.1, read on the forward strand.
ATGGAGGCTAGTCTTGATCATAAGTATATGATTCTTTGGAGATAAAAACAAGGAAAAATGTCATCTCTTTAAGCTACAATTTAACCTATTTTACTAAAAATAGAGTTTAACTCTTAAGAACTCTTACGACCATACACTCCGAAGATGTATATCCAATTCAATATTCTCCTAGTTTTGACATTATATAATTCTCATTTATATATAATAACTATGTCTTCATATAAGTTGAGTTAGTAAAAAATTGGAATAAGTTTGTTGGTGAACCAAATATTGTTTGGATATTATCATATGCCTAATGTTATACTTGGTAAACTAAGTATCGATCAACTACATGGTAATGAGATGTATATGACAATCATAGACAATGCATAGCTCAAATGATTCAAGATTTGATTTAAAAATCATTGTGTTTGCAGCAATGACTATGGAACTTCTTCCCATGCTGGAGAAATATTTTGAAAGAAACGTGTGATGGTTCTATCCATGAAAAGGTTGATTTATAAACTAAACACTACTCATTTGTTTTTGCACAGCGAGGTTTCCTCCGTCTAGTTGGCCGAGCTATGAGCTCATGGCCCTTGAAATCCTATAACCACCTCCATGTTGTTTAGGTTGCTTCCAGAATCAAATGTTGTGAGCTATTTTGAGAGAGGTCGTGAGGGGGTTCTCGGTACTTAATAGTTACTGTTGCATACTATGAGTGTCGAAGTTGATTTTTCCTTAAGAATTTGAGGACTCGATTTGTTTAAAAACCTGAAAATATCTAACAGAGCTTGTATAGGAGTACTCCTTCATTACAGTTGGGTTAATTTCTCGTTTTCCTTCTAAGTTGTGACATAGTCTCTTCTTCTTTTCTGGCAAGGTGCAAAAAAAAAACGATCTTAGCAGGACGGTTTCCTCAGGTTCATTCCGAAAGAAAATCTTGACAAGTAACGACCTACACTATTTTCATTTTTAAGTTAGTTTAAAAAAAAAGGTTTTAATTTAAATAATATTTGTAACAATAAAGGGTTGATATTCCTTGTAGGTCTTCCTCCCAACTCTGTAGGTTGGAACAAGCTTGCTCGTTCAACATTCAATTTGCGCATACTTTCGGTAAGCCCCGGTTGCAAAATGAGGGTTTTTTCCTGCAAAATGATGTTTTGGTTGGAATATAGGATCTTTGCAGGTGGTTAAGGAACGGCCTTGGTTTACATGTTAGATTGTTATTTCTTGCTTGCTTGCTTTTGTATGAGTTCGAAACCATAGAGGGTATTTTGTGCAGGAAAGTTGAAGGCTATTGTAGGGGTGATTCCATGAAGATGGGTAACACTTTTTGGCCAAATTTGGCGATGAAAACCTGATTTTTTACTCATGTGCTAGATAGAATCCCTCAAAACGCATATATGCCATGTGAATTTTGACTTGCAGTAAAAAAACAAATTGTAGAATATTATGTTGGCTTCATAGTGATATTTTAAAAAAAATATTCCGATGTCATTTAATGTGTGAATTTTTTCATTTAATGAACTGTGTGACCTTAAAAATTTGAAGAAGCTAATGAGTGGCTCGTGTCCACGTAGAGTAATTCAATCTTGCATTAATAATTTTAAAAAATATATATATATGAGCATGATCTACATAAAATATAGTGTGATGTGCATATTTGTTTGTTAATTTTTCTCACATTATACAATTATTTATTATTTTTCGAAAGTGACCACATTCGATTTCAGCATCGTTTTAAACACATATTTGTCCACGTAAAGAAAATTTTTCTATTTTTTCAAAAATTGAAAAACCAAAGATACCCTTTTGAAGAGGACACGTCAATATGTGATGTGTGCATTTTTAAGAATTTTTCGGTTGTGTATTTTTAACTCTGCGGATTTTTCTTTGAGCTGCTTCGAAGTTGCAGTGTGGTTTTCTAAGTATAAGTTTTAGAAGTAATTAAAAAATAAATATCATATGAATGCCAAAATGCATGTATGATACCTCAATGGATAGAAGATTCGTTGGTGAATCTATCGATATCAACTCCACTCAGTTATGTGCTAGGAATGGCAGGGTTTACACCTCTGCAAGGCACAATAAATTTTCCATTTGTTTGAATGTGGGCTAAGTCTATTTTTTTAAGCCCTCGACCGCGGTCGAGGTATTTAAATACCTCGACCGAGGGTTTGTAAAGCCCGCAATACCTCGGTCGAGGTATTTAAATACCTCGACTGAGGTATTTAGATACCTCGGTCGAGGGCTTGATAAAACCTCGGTCGAGATATTAAGACCTCGGTTGAGGGCTTAACAAGCCCTCGACCGAGGTGCATTTTTCTGTTTTTGCCGAAATGCGCTTGCCAAAAAGTGTTACCCAGGTCCGTGGATTCACCTATAGCCGTGTTAATATAGTTTTTGTGACAGTGCCTTTATGGCCTGGACAATGTAAACTTCTTTTACTTTCCTGATAGAGCTCAACTCTAAGCCATAACGAGGCTGTCGATCTCTGTGTGGTTAATTTTAGTTTTTAATATGGATTTTTAAGGTGAAGAAAGATTGTTAATTAGTCAAGACTTGTAAAGCAATAAAGGGTTTTTACGTGTCATTAATGAATAGTTACTGTTTGATATATTATTTAGGCCTAAGCCTCGACCTTTAATTCTAAAGGCCATAAGCCATTTCTTCCTATTTGATTTTGTTTTTAACAAATTGTTATAGTGTTATTTTAATTCATTATCATGTAATTATAATGATTTAGAGTGCAATGTTTTATGGGAAATTTTATTGTGTTAAAGAGTAATATTAGTACTCTGCTTTGCTCAAAAGGGTTAATATTTAAAATACCCTACAGTTCTGTAATATAATAAATTTTATCTTTGCTTTCTAGTTTCTCCTTCAATGATTTTATAGCTCTTAAATTTTTATAGAGGTAAATTAAGGTAAGATGCTGCAAAATTGTGAATAGGATGGAACCTATCTTTCATAACCCTAGGTGATTGCCTTGAGGTTAGAGTAGGAACATCTGTTTTAATACAGAACAAAATATTATCTTGCATCAAGTTATTATAAAAAGTTATTGAACACTATCTAGGTCTAAACCTTAAGTGATAGTTTGTTTACTATTCCTATGTTTATTGGTTTAACTTTGTCTATTGTGTTTATAATGAATATTAGTATTGATAATATTTCTATGGTTAGTATGATTAATAAATATCTTTATAAACATATATTTAGTTCTTGTCTCATCTAGATACATTCAATAGATAGAGTGTGCAATGTTGTTTCTAAAGAATGAATCATATGCAAACTATAGAAGAATTTAATTACATTTTTCATCGAGAGTTAATAAAGAATCATCACATCTACTTAATCAACGAGCTGTACTAGAGTACTGCCTATACCACGCATGGAAAAATACAGTATGGTTACAATCTATTTATAATTATTTCTCATTTAGCATAAATACTATTGTTTTTAACATAATCTACAAATTACTAAGTTCATCAATACACAATTACTATTTTCTACATAAACCCTAATAAATAATAACATACCTATCTTTGAAAACTAGTAAACCTCTACTGAAAACAGTAAATAATTATAGCAACCTAAAACAAATAGAAATGTGTCAAATGATGAGGTGACAACAGCTTAAGGAGGTTGTTCCTCCTAACCAACTTGTGGAGAAATTTTAGTATGCACTTCCTCATGACCCTCGAGCCTGTTTCCTGGTCCTCCTGATAGAGTACTGGGTGAAGATTGTATCCTTAGGACCTTTTGTCACCTGACTGGTCAAATTACCACAGTAATCTAAACCTGCTCACACGAGTAAGAAATTCAGCCTAATAGCTGCATACGTTTAGTATTAGCAGTTGACCCCTCAAAATCACTTCAGTAATCCCCTCCATCAAATTTCTCATGTGCATTTCATTCACCGTGAATGATCACCTCTCAGCATGAGCAGCCTCAGCTGTCTTCAATTAGAAATTTTATAATAATGCCTAGGTCTTCTGGGTCAGTTTTCACTTAGACCCCAAAAATTCCTCTAATGCAAAAAATTGTCCTAAAATAAGATGGTCAACTCCCATTAATGACCTTTTCAGACTAGGACAATATGGATTAAATACAAATGGGATAACCCTCCAACCCCTCGATAAAACCAAGGATCATATATTAGACATTTGGTGCAAATAAAACCTAAGGGAAAGCTCAACACCAAGATAAAGGATCAAAAAATTGTACACCATAATGTTCCTAGAATTTTGAGAGAGTTGAGTAATTTTGTTGGCTTTGTTCTAGGAGGGTTACTCACATGGATTCCATTCCTCCCTTCTATTGCGATTCTCTTGCTCCTTGTAAGCATAATTGCAAGCTCCAAATTTTGTGAAGAAAAGCATTAGATGCCGAGGATTGAGATTTTATAGTCTTCATCTAGTGCCCTCACTGTAATTTAAATAACTATTGAATGTATTCTCTAATTAAGATCAATACACAATGCCACTAGTAAATGAATGACATCTAATAGAGTTATGTCAGTTTCCTCCATATTTTGTCTTGATTTGTGTTGAATGAATTGATGTATTTGTGCTTACCATGCCCATTTGATTTTATGTCTCATGAACCTGTGTAGTAGGAAATTCATTGTTATACCTCCTCTTATGATTTGATTGTATCATATTTTCAGTATGTCCTATGTGAATGGAAACATGATTAAGGTTCCCTTATACATCATGTCAATGAGTTCTATAACATCATTCAATATTTTTTCCTTTCACCACACCTAATATACAAATTGTCTTCCAAAAATTGCAGAGGCAATCATTATGCACCACCCTATCTCTTGCAGTAAATCAAATTTGAGCTTCATATAACATATATTTAGGAGAATTTAGGGTAAGCTCCCTTTGGCTTGAGAACTGGATCAAATGTTGAGAGTGAAACAAGAAAGTGCTTCTCCACATTATGCCTCAACATTCACCCTTGTAAGAATAGGAATGACTTGGGAGACAATAGGATAAATAATGGAGCGGCATTTGTGGAACATCTTCTCACTATCCCTCCAATTCTAAATCACCTTAACCATATTGTGTGTGTTGGTGAATTCTTGCACCAAGTCTTTGTCCAGCATGGTTTGCATATAAGGTACTTTGTATATCATCTTTAAGGATTGGGGAATGTATGAGTCAACCCATCTTTGATAGTAAAAATACATAGTTTTCTCCTTGGTATTGGATTGCTTTACATCTAGCTTATTACATCATGGCACGAAAAAATCTTTGCCTTGACTTCAATCCTATGCAATTGTGACAACTACATAGAATTGATGGTTAATTGCTAAGAGTAGTAGAAGTTGACTCAACAGGTTGAGCTACTCTTTGCTATGTATAAAAAAGATTTCCAAAAGTGTGTTCACATGGGACTCCTATGCTAAGATCATTGTCATTATACATAGGATTAAATTCTAGTGTTGCTTCTTATTTTGGCCCCTTCCTCTTTGACCTTCTTACCTTCTTAGGCATCATGTTTTTAAACCTATGCCTATACACCATTAGATATTTCAATGTTAAATGTTTGATCTCGTGTAAGTAAATATGAGTATACTTTAGGATGGGACAATATGGGTGTTAAAATATAATGCAGGTGAAAAATGATAATGCACTTTTTAACTTTGTGCTTAGAAATTGTTAAACCTATAGAGTAATGAGGAGAAATATTGTGTCCATGCCTGTGTGTGAGCTACATTCAGGTGACATGTGATGACTTTTCCATTAATTATTATTATCATAGATCCATCTTAAACCTCGATCTATGAGGCATTGAGAGGGATCCTATTTCTCGCGAGTTTAAGATGGATCTATGTTGGTTTTATTTTATTTTATTTTATGAGTAGACATGGATCTATTTATTTATTTGGTTTTAATTTATCTATTTTATGAGCCAACATGATTTTTTTATTACTTCTTATTTTTATTAACATTACATAACATTATGCTTCTTGAAAACATCTTCCCCATACTAGGTTCTAGAGCACCTTGCTACTCTCGATGCAATAAACACCATCAATCAGTGCAAGCCTTACCAATAGAATGTAAAAAACACAATCCTCTAGTGAACTTATAACTTGTCTCGAATCCTATTAATTACACCAATCTTGGACATTGATCTAACCTTTATATCGACCTTGGTTATGGTTATAATTGACATTGTGAACGCAAAGTAATAGTGTTGTGTTAATGGGCACCAAACACTCTATTTGCACTCGTGGATATGAGGGGTGACAAAACCTATCGTGAATAAACTAGTGATGGCCCTATGAGAAGTCAATGTTATCACAAACACTAATAATTATTGATATTGTGAAGGAAAACGATATCTCACATTCCCACTCAAAAAACCTTGATGTCCCCACAAAATCAACCTTATGAATTTGGGTGTTCTAACTCAAAGAGGAAGCCAAATCCTTCATGTATGCTCATGGAATTGTGTGTATCCTTGGACACACTCAATTGTGCAAGGGTAAATACGGATCCTCTCATGCTAAAATATGCCATGGGACTTTAAGACCTTGAAACCCTAATCAACTTTATGAATTTGGGTGTTCTAACTTAAAGGGAAGCTGGTTCCTTCATGTTTGCTGATGGAATTGTGTGTATTTTTTGCCGCATTCAATTTTGCATGGGTCAATAGAGATCCTCTCATGGTAAAGGATGGCATGGGACTTTGAGACCTTGAAACCCTGTTCGCGATTGGGAAGATAAAGAGAAAGGCTCCTCATGTTCTCAAGTTAAGCCTTAAGCCTCTCTGCTTCATAGCCAAGAGAAAGCCCCTCGTGAATAGGATAGTGATACCATGCATGGGCACCAAGTGTATACTTTAACATTTGAGTGTGGCAAAGAAGCTCTTGGCAAGACACCTAAATGATGTTACCCCATTTCTAGTTAGTGCCTAAGCAATTTGTTCTAATTCAAAGAACATCTATCACGATTTTGAAATATATATATATATATATATATATATATATCTTGTTGCGGTTGCTAGATCGATTTCATAGCGAGTGGTTCATCTATGTGGTCGATAAAGGATGGCGATACCAAGCTCTTGACGGTTATGATAATGATTATATCCACGAACTTGAAATATATATATATATCGTTGCAGTTGCTAGATCGATTTCATAGCTAGTGGTTCATCTAACAACTTACGAAGCTCTTGACAATACCAAGCTCTTGACGGTTATGATAATGATTACACCCACCAACGGTGAGGATTTGAAAGCAGCGATAAGCACATAGTCCTTGAGGATTTGATAGCAGCGATAACTACAAGGATCCGCCCTTACTGTAGCAAGTTGGTAGGGCGAATGTGTTTAAGCTTTTGTTGTTCAGAGCAGATAAACCGACGCTAAGACCACAATCATACTCGTATGGGAGACACGCAGTGCTTACGTTTACTCTGAATGGGCTTGCCAGGTAAGGTATTAGCCTCTTGCATTAAATAACACGCTAGGGTTTTCGCTCACGAAATTAATTTACAGGCACCTCTGTCACTTCGCGGATTGAACTTCATAACATATGAACACGAGAACTTGTTTGCTGGTTAATGATTTGGTCGAAGGCAACCCACATTGAATGATAGCGACGATCCCGGTGATAGAGGGATTGATCAGGTATTGCTTCATTGCTATAAGTGAGTGTCTACGATAAAAACCAATGCTCTGGTGTTGGCAAGGCACCCATAGCCATGGTACAGGTTGTTTGCTCATCTCTGTGGTGTTGTGAAGGCACCCGGAACCCTAGTAGAGGTTGTTTGCTTATCTCTTAGGTGTTGGGAAGGCATCCATAGACTTGACAGAGGTTGTTTGCTTATTTGTTATCTTTAAGAAAGAGCATGTAGGGTTTGAGGCTATGGGTACAATCATATTAGTGAGGGATGTGACTTTATACAGGTGTTTGCAAAATTTATTATATATATATATATATTTTAAATTTTAATGTTAAGGTTAGGGTTAAGTCAAACATCAAATTGGTGTATGAGACTTTCATGTTTGTGAGATAAGAGACTTTCTTCGTGTTACTATTTGATTGTTATAGTTTATAAAGGTGTACATACCCTACTCTCTTGTGGATTTGAACTTGTGACCTCCTATAAGAAAACACATGTTGTTAACCATTATTAGCTCACGATAAAATGCATATATACAATTTTTGTGCTAGATTTCAACCTTAATCCTATGTATCATGTATACTAGATGTTTAGTCAAGGTTGCCATGTATAATAGATGTTTAATCAAGATTGTAAGTGACTCAAAAGTATGCTATTCATTTGTTCAAAAAATCTTTAGGACTCACTTTTTCTCAACCTCCACATTCGAGCTTGTCTAATAAAATCAATGGTAAGAACTAAAGGTATGTTTCATGTTTAATTAAAATCACTAAATATTGAAACGAAACTACTTAATGAAAATAAGTACATAAAACTAAAAGAGATAGTAACCATGAAAACTAGGCTACCTACTATATACATACAAATTTGCCAAAAAGATGAACTCGTGGAAGTATCACTTTAGACGTGAGGCGTTGGCAAGCATAGGGAATTTAATTCCCTTTAAGTTTCGAAGGAGATAGAAATTTTCACTTTCTTTGAAATTTGGTAAGAAATTAACCATAAGGGTCCAAACTTAGGGTGATTTCCTTTGGGTTCATGGCTCGGTTCCATACTATAATGAGATCTCCTATTTCAAATTATGTATCGAATGATGACTTATTAAACCAGCTATTGAAAAGAAATTGATGGGCTAGCAACTTTGCCTATATTTCAACTTTTGTTCTTTTAATTTTAATAGACTATTTAACCTAGCTTCTGTTTCGGAAGCATCTCCTAGGAAAACTTTGGATAGTTGCACATAAGCTAGAAAGATAATGAAAGGGAAAATGACTTAAATTTTGTAGACCGAGAAGCATGGTGCCATGTCTAGTAGATGCCTTATATGTTACCCAGTCTTCCAATAAGGAACTTGATAGATCATTATTCCATCTACTCGGAAAGTATTCCATGGTTTAGTAATGATGCAAATGAGGGTTGAGTTGGTCGAATGGACTAGTCTATTGTATTGGGATTAGTAGTTGGAAGGATGCTTTAATATTATTTCATGGTCATGTTGACCTAATTTTCTGACCTAGGCCAACTAAGGAGATTAAGCCCACACAAGTCCCTTAGAGCAGCTCACGGTGTGTTTGAAATGGCAAAATCTAGCAGGTTATGGTCCTGCTACCAACTGAATTTTCCTCTTTCATCTTAATCTTAAGGATAATTTAACATTCAGTAAAACTTTATCCTAATCTTACTATTACCTAAGTAAACCCTAGAATTAGTTTTCTAAGACCTAAGTTATTTTAAAATTCTTTCTTATGGAAAGTCTTCAATTTTGTAGGGTTTTGCTTCAAATATTTTAATTCAAAGACTATTTTAAGTTTTACAAAATTAATTTAATCTTATTTATCAACTCTTAAATATAAATTAAAATTTAAAATAAATTACACTAAGACTAAAATTAACTAGTTATCCTATCTGAGCTCAGAGCAACTTGAAAACTAAATTAATTATCAATTAATGATTCAAATAAACAAAGAGATAGACAATAATGTTTTAAATGAAAATATTTAAATCATTATCATTAAATCACTCTGTTGAATACGCACAATAACATAAAATTAAAACATATAACAACTCTTAATTTATGTATAATGTTCTATTAATTAATAACTAATACTCAATACCAAATATTTGAATAAAAGATGATATTTATTATGAAAACATTGTAAAAGTACAAATGAAATCAAAATAAAAATGAAATATTTTTATTAATAAAATTCCAATTCTCAATGCAAATATTGATAAATCAAATTCAGTAATATTTTATTCAAACATTATTATTGTGTAAACAAAGTACTATTTAGGATAATGAAAACAATTATAACCTAGTATAATTGCACAAAAACATAATGAGAAAGCGGCATATATATATATATATATATATATATATATATATATATATATATAAAGTTTTCAAAAATAGTAACACTAATACCAGTTTGAGAAGCTAAGTCACAATCCTTCTCTGAAGGCAAAACTCCAGCAAAGAGATTAAAACTAGAATTGAAATTATATCTCAAATAAGTCTATTTCTGTGATACTCCATCTCCCAATCTTAAGAGAACAAAACAAAATTTTTTGGGAAGAAATTCCCTCTAATTCTCCCAATGTTCTGCTCGCAACGTCTCCTCCATTCTTCTCCTTCAAAGCAAAGTTTACAAAAAAGAAAAATGATTTCCAAAGACAATAAATTCATCTTCAGATCTCTAGAGACCCCCCCCCCCCCCCCCCCCCCCCC
>LPNX010521495.1:351367-470487 GCA_001517045.1 Pseudotsuga menziesii
ATCCCAAATTATTCACTCTTTTCAGTAAATTCCATGAGTCTGGTAAATGGGTACCATGTGGAAAAACCCATGGTTTAGATTTTGCTATTTAGTCTTAGTTTGCCTGCAGTTCGGTGTAGAAAATCCTCTCCTCAATAACGACGGGAATCCGGCAAGCTTCTGCTAACAAAAGAATAACTTTTAGTTTGAATCTGCATATTTAATAAGAAATAAGAGAATTACCATGAAAAGAAGTAAAATCAAATGACAAAAAAAACTTGCCTTGCCCTTTATCGTTTTACTGCGCTTGCTGTCATTCCGTTCTATCTCCATGGTTTTCACCTTTCACACTGCTCTATCATGACCTCGTATTTTGGTCATTTTGATGTCTTTGGTAACTTGTAACATCCCTTTTGCAAATCTGGAGTAAATATTTCGGTGGAATCCACTGCAAAATTCACCTACTTTTGATCTAGCAAGAGGATAATCTTTCCACAGCCATCCGCGGGTTGGCTGAGCTTATTTTTCTGAATTCTGGTGAAGAATTTTAGCGATTTTATACATTAAGTGATTTGGACAATCTAGAAACAAACTCTGTGAATCTTGTCCTTACCTGCCATTGTTCCTACAAAATAATATATCTGAATAAGAATAAAATCTAAAAATAAAAGAGAACTCAAGAATATTTCTTTCAATAAAATCATGGCCTTAATGAACTTTCAGTAGATCTAAACATGTGGTCTATCTCTCAAACATCCAGTCTGTTTTGTAGGTGTTACAAGTGAGAATTCAACCATAAACAAATCATTAAACAAAAGGAAAGTTGTCTACCGATCACCATGTGAACCAATGAAATCAAAACATCTCATAAAAACTGAAGATAACATAGCGATCTCGTGGATGATTTTGAGCGAAGAAGTAGCCCTCAAAAATATCGAGATTTATGATTTTGTTGCTTCGTGCTGGAATAGCTCAGTGGTTAAATGGAGATAACTGCTACATAAATCAATGCACCCTCCTTTGTAAAGGATGGTTGTTCAACAAATTCCTTAAAATTCTGTGATTTGCTATAATTTCTCAACTATCTCAAAGATATCTCTTACTTAGCAAACAACTGGTTATTCTACCTTCAATGCTTTGGTGCGAATCTCTCTCTTCATGTGTGACTGAAACGTTGCACTTCAACAACAATTTCTACAAACCCTATGAAGAAAATATAATAGTAATCTTTACAGTTTAATGAGATCGTGTGGCTCGTAAATCTCTCAAAATTTTGGGTGAAATCTGTGCATTGAACAAATTATGCATTTATAACCAACGAACCCGGTCTTGATATCTTTAACTATATGCTTTTATTGAGCCGAGAGGCTCTCTACAGCCCAGTATGGGGGAGATCTTGTAACGTTACATAAAGTTATTTTTATTAATAAAAAAAAGATTTTTTAATTATAAAACAAAATAAATGTCCGCAAGAAAAACAACCTAATATGGGGGAGATGTTGTAATCTTCCTACCTAACAAAACAATAAAAAATAACAAAATAACAAAACAATAAAAAAGTAAAAATTTAATTATCCCAAAAAAATTTGTGGATCATAAAAAAACACAATATGGGGGAGATATTGTAATGTTCCTGAACCTAACAAAATAATAAAAAAATAAAAATTGAATTATTTGCCAAAAAATGTTGGCCTTTTAAACAACCCATGGTTTTAGGAGGGCCTTGCATATGGTTTTAAAACCATTTATGGGGAGATGTTGTAATGTTCGTTCCTAACAAAATAAAAAATAATATTAAATATTATATGTTGGCCATAAATAATATTAAATATCAATAATAAATATATTATATGTTCACCTTAAATAAAAAGATGTGTCTTTTGGTTTGAATCAAATCAATGGTATATATAGGAAACACCAAAGTTGAAAGCTCATTGAGCGTAATACCTAAGAAGAGGTTTGCACCTAGAGAGATTTGATCTCTCTTGGTGCTTGATAGAGCCTAGGATTTGGATCTACGCTGGTTTATAACAGTTTAATAATGTAAAAAGAAATTGACGTGGAGTTATATGATCTTTGATTCCTTCAAAGAGTTGGATTCATTTTCTATGAACTAACATTCATGCATAAATAATAAATAACGTGTATGTGGCATGATATAAATCCATGTTAATACAAAAGACCAGTTAATAAATTATCCAATAAAGTTTGTTGTGTTTTTAACTCTCATGATGTTGTTTTACCCTTTTAAAACAAGCTATAAATTAAGGATGAAATTCCACCCATGATCCTTTTCAATTAATGTGAAATAATATGTCACAGCAAAATGCCACACTAGTTCGGATAATGCGAAAAGATATGTAAGGCATATTTTTACATAAAGATCAAATGCATAAACTTTTCCTTATTCTCATGCAATTGTTTGAATGGAATTTTGATTCAGTAATAAATAATATTATCTTAATATTAACAATTCGATTATGTGTAATTCCATTAACCAAAAGCCATATTTCATACATTTATTATGAGTTGACATCAAATTCTTAAAAGTTGTAGATTGTTTTTTTATATATTTTAAATGCATTAAAAAAAAGGACTATAAGAAAATATTAATGTGTAATATTTTGAGGAAAAGTAAAACAATAATGTTGAAGCTTGGTGCCTTAGTTAAAATAATAAAACTTTTTTGATAGAAATTATAAAAATTAAAGTCATTTTATTTGAAAGTTTAACATAAACAATAAAATAACTTTATAATTTTATCAAAATAATTTTTCAAAAGACATTTAAAATGTAAAAATATGTTGAGAATAATAATAATGTCTATATAACCTTGTCTTGATAATAAGAAAATCAAGAAAATTAATGAGCATTTCATATACTTAAAAGATAAAGACATTCATGAAATATATGAAAAATAAGCTTTCAAAACAAGGAGGATCCACCCAAATACCCAAAATTGTCTTTATGTAGTAAAGGTCGAAAATCAATGAGACCATTGAAATATGATTTTTTAATCCAATTTATCCAACTAAAATCATATAATCAATAAGGGAATACAAACATCAAGAAATCCAAAGGATCAAAACAGCATAGATCTATTGAAAGACCAAAAACTCAACGAATGATCTTAAGAAACAATAAATAGAAAAATGTCAATCATGCACAATCAAAGGATGCCATCATACCAAAACAACCATAGATGATTCATATCACTAATCCCTTATTACATAAATGCCAAGTCAAAGAGAAACCATAAAGAAAACCACCTACCAAAGCAAGTAAGACAAAAGTAAAGAAAAACATAACTAAATACTTACAAAAATCACATGGGGGCCCCTTTATTTTACACAAGATCAAAGGGAGTTGTTGGGGTGCCAACAAATGGCGACATATTGGGCGAACCAGTTATCTCTGTATGTTTACTTGAAGATTAAAGACATATAAAAACAAAATCAATATTTTCTCGAAATATCAAACTTCACACCACATGACTTTATCCTTTCACTAGCCTATATAGTAATGTTTGAATGTAAAATACCGCTAGTACATTAATGCGTTAAGTGATGTGTTTGTGAATTAGGTGTCTGCAAATACATGATTATTAACCTTTTCCACCAATAAACCTTTATATAACATCATCATTATGAAGAAATAAAATAAACATGCACAACATAATACTACAAATGAGACAACCATATTCACGTGGTTCACCTCGTCCACGAGGCTACGTCCACCAAATTAGTTATTCTTTTTATTTCTTTATCAAAATAGAGTACTTACAAAGTCACGGCTCATCCATAGCCTGTTTACCTTATCACAAGGCTCTTCACAGAGAGCCTCTTGTAACTAAACGACCCCTTTTTTTTAGACTCCTTATAACCAGCTCATAAAAGGATTTAGCAGCCCCTTAGGAACTCGGTGAATTTCTACTTTAAAGCAATCAGGTACCCTAGTCGGTGGGCATCATAAAACAAAATACCCTATATACGCTTTATGTAACTTCTGTGTTAATTATGACATAAACTCAGGTAACATTTACAAAAGGCACCCAGCTTGATAAAAAGGATCTTTCAACGTTTTTATACTTCTACGATGGATTTTTTTATACTATAACTTATGGGAAGACATTTGTTAACTAATGTGATCCTTTAATTATCTACTATCAATAAATAAATATTACCATTCATTCTATCGTTCAATCTCCAAGCAATATTACAAACATTGCAACCGAAGGCTGGAATCTTCATATGCCTAAAGGAAATAGCAAGGAACTATTTTTTATAGGAATCTAATATTCCCACTAAAAGCGATCATCTTAAAGAATATATGAAAAAAAAACGCATACCCTAATCTTATCAACCTGTCTACCTGTTAGTGTCGACTAAGACACCTCAATTAGAGGGCATGCCCACCAGAGGTTTCATATAAGGAAACCATTAACATAGAAAACCAAGTCAAAAGTAGTCATCACAAAAACAAACATCTCACCAAGAGGATTTGAAGTGGGATTGGAAAGTAACGAGCTAGACGTTGAATGCGATCTAAATATTTTGGAAATCACATCTCCAAGGAAATCAACAATTTTAAGCTGAGACTCACAGTAGACTAGAGTCAAAATTAAACCCTTAAACGTTCCTCTATTCAACAACTCCCCATCCTCATTTTTCAAAAAAGGGTCTCCTCCTAAAAATGACTCGGTCTTTCAGATACCTGGATCACAACGCCCATGGATGGACGCTTACCAAGGATAGTTTGTTCCACCTCTACACGCAGAGATATTTTCTTTATAACCCTCATAAATTGTTTCTCATAGAGAGCACATAGATATTTTCCTCCCTAAGGCAATCCTCATCGGACTGTAGCTATTGATAGCGCGAGCTCCCATGATATATTTTCCCAGAAGTTATGCTCCCTCTTTCTGAATGCAGAACACTTTTTCCTAATAGGCATTCCAGCCATGGCTCCCCCTTTCTGCCACCCAGTCATTTATTAAATAAGGCCCGGATTCAAGCGACCGTTCAGCCACTAAAAGGTCACAATTGTCACGGTTATTGGCCATTACTTCCTTTCCAAACCTCTCCTTAATTCATGCCAAGATCAAGGCATGAATTCAAGTGACTGTTTCAGCCACTAAATGGTCATGACTGTCAAGGTTCAGGGAAGATTTTATTTCGCTCATTTAAGCTGAACCTCCCCTCTAATTATGCCAGGGTTAAAGCCCTAAACTTATGGAGGATTTAATTAGAATTCGGGCCTTTAGCTGAAGGATATAAATATATAAGGCTTAGATCTTGACTTAAGCCTAAAATAAAAATCCATGTCTTCATTTATCACACACTTTCTATTATTTGTTTTATATATGGACTAAATACTTGTCTTTAATCTATAATTTACTTTCCAGTTACCTGCCGTTAAGTTGTCTTGATGTTTTAGGGCATAGGAGATTGATTCACCTAACTTTCAGGTTTTCTTCTGGTGGGGCCTTGGAACTTGAGCTCCTCACCCAGAATCCCTCATACAATAACATTCACATTTGAAAAATTATTAGGGGTATATATAGGAGAAACATTATATCCTCCCCCCCTAAAATTAACACCATCCTCGGTGTTATTGTCCTTTAAAAATTTTCCTTCCCTTTCGAGTTGTCCCTACTTTGCTTGGTATTTCTCGTCATGATCTTGCATTTAAAATCACACATATGCATGTATACTAACATTGACATTGAAACAATGTAAAACTCATAGATCAACATTATACAATGGTTCCAATATGCATGTCAGTTCTATTTGCCAAAAAAAATAGACATATTACCTCATAGGTACCAGTTTCCTATAATGCACATACCTCTTCCCGACATTATTCTTTTCCTCTAGATTTCCTCCATCCCAGCACTCAATGTGCTAACAGTACTCTGAGTACCAATCCAAGCCACCCAACACAAGGACGATACCCTTCCTTGGGCGTATCTCCTTCTTGTGCTATTCAGGATGCTTTGCCATTATTCTTTTCTCTAAATGTCCTCCATCGCAGCACTCCAAGTGCTAACAGGACTTCAAGTACCAATTCAAGCCACCCAGCATAAAGACGATACCTACCCTTAGGCATATCTCCTTTTTGTTCTATTCAAGGTGCTTCACCAAGCTGAGGCACCTTCGTTCTCGCACATCCCCACAGCGTCTAGAGGTTATTCTCTTCACAGAGTCCCCCACTCATGTGACAGTCCTCTAATGTGTGCGGAACAAGTCTTAACAAAAATGTCTTACATCTAGGCATCCCCAGAATGCATAGTGGTCCCTCGCTGGCCCGGGAAAAAACAAGGTAGCTTTCATCCACTACCTCCATCACCACTTCCCTGTGGTGATAACCTTTTTCACATGAGATCTTTCTCATATCTTCTTAACTCATTACAGCTCTGGAGCTTTAGCACTCCTCAGGGCCACAATTTCCCATGCCTGCAATCACTCCATAGGTGGTCAGTTTATCATTTTATTAATTCAAAGAACATCAAACCTTTAGCATAATTCATGCCTTACTTCATTTCTCATTCATTGGATAAGAGCCTTTTAACACTAGAATTGACAAGAAGGCATTTACAAGAAGCCACAAAACCTTTTCAATTTCTTATACCAACACCATTCGCAAGAAACCACATAAAACCTGAGAATTTTGACAATGCAACCACTCATTAACTGCAATTTATTATAACAGAATAAAAAATTCACTCACTGTTGCAATTTTATATATACTACATCTGAACTTTTATCTACTAGATATTATAAGTCTTCAAACAAATTATAGAATTCTTATGGGCCTCGATAGATATGTAAAAGACTAAATAAATGCCATCCCGATTAGAGCTACCTCTATGCAAACTAACTTCTTACCTTTAACTCTACTTTTAACTAATGATGAAAACATTAATAAAACAACCCAAGGGAAGAGCCAGGTCATTGAAAACAAGGTTCTATCATAGCTCCACCATTTGTTTTATGTCAAGTAGGTCAATCGTAGAGTGTTAGTAATATCCCAAAAACTAATAATGAATGTAATTTAGTAAGAAGTAAATTGGCTATAATGACCAAGGTTTAGAAATCTAAATCAAGAAAGACTCCCGCAAAGAACAACATCCAAAACCTATTAGCAATTCTAAACAAAAGTAAATTTCCTGCAATAACCCCACCACAATAAAGATCAGAAAATCCCAATCAAAGACTAACAGTTCCAGATTGTGGAAAAAAGATTGCCTCCCATAGCCTACAACAGTTAATATAAGGGAAAAACTAAGGCCAATGTAGACCTTCCATCTCATAGGGAGACCATAGGCGTGCCCTCTACAACAAATCTGTCCCATCGAGGGAACAGATCCAGAACTAGGAAAATTCTAAAAACTTGGGAGAACAAGAAACCAAGCAGTGAAATGATACCAATTAGTGCAAAATAATGCACACTTTAAACTCTATTACTATTATGGAACACAAATAAAAAAAATCTAGAAGCAATAGGGCATACCAAACAAATTTAAAATTACGTCGGTCAGCCATCCAATTTGTCAAGATGCAACACACTTTCACATCCGAAGGAAAACAACAACATTCAATGTAAAGGAATCAATTCAATCCTGAAACCCTAGCCATATTCTACAACCCAGAAGTAAGGATCTAAAAATTCCTGGGAGCAAAACTAAACAAATCTATTTTTTAAACAACAACATTCAACTGCAAGAGTGCATGTTGTAACCATCTAATCAAACCAAGTGGAAACAATAAAGGTAAAAGTAAACATCATCCACTCACAGTAGCCCACCAGATTATCTTCAATGGTAAATATATCCAATAACCTAACTATGCAAAAGCACAAACACAATCATTTAATGAGTACGGTCGGTGCGTACAATCATGACTTATCTCTTTGTCAACTGAAAGTGTTGTATAAACCATGGACACATTCTCTTCTTACGCATATTCCACTTGCAAATCACTGCAAGTCAAAAGGTTAACATATCAAATTCAAGTACGTTGATACTTTTCCATAGATACGACTATCACATACGTCCTATACCTAAAGCCCCTTGTAAATGGCCATTAAAGTTAAAACATTGAATCAAGATGCCAATTCAACAAGTCATCTTTCATTGAGGACTTATATTGGTTTTTCCAAAGGTTTATTCCAAAGATAGATTAGAGATATACAAGGAAGTTTTATCAAAAGCAACCAAAAAACGTAATTACAATCTTCTTATTGGTGTTAAGCCTTCTCCTCTATGAGAATAAAGCAGGGGCAGACTTATAAAAGGACTAAATCCTGATATAGTAAAATAGGATAAGTACGAATCAAAGCAGCTTAAGAATGATGATCCTTTTCAATAAAAACCAGAAAGCAAATCAAAGGCTCATATTTATGCTTTTCAAATCTGAAAAGGAATTAAAAGACCAAATATATTAGCAGTAAGTTTCATTACCTGGCATAATAATTTATGTAATAAAAAAGCATGTCTGGCCCTAACTAACGTCAAATCACAAAAGTGAATTAAATGGGATTTTTTTTCCACAAAATGTTTGCTTTCACTATTAAGATGATTAAAATAGGTATCACTGTATATACAGTTATACAGGGCATATTATATAAAAATAAGGTGAGTTGCAAATACAATCTCCATAAGTTGAGTATCTTGGAACCCAAGAATTAAAATTGCTCTAGCTCAAAGAACAAAATTGCCATCCCCACTTAATAGCTAAACATAAACATTAACAATAATTAAAACGATAAGTCCATCTAGCTGGCCCATGCGCTCACAAGACTTAAGAAAACAACATACATGATTTTCTCCTGCTAGGCATAGGGGTATGTTTCCTTGAGCCTTTCGAAAAATAAAAATTGTTTGGTCATAACAAAGTGAAAAATAGTAAACTAGACAGAAAAACATGGTTTCAGTGTTAATCAAGGTTTACGGTTAATAAAGTAAATGAACTCTTTAGCACATAAAGGTACTATTTTCCCTTTTAAACTATACCAGGTCACGTACCTTATCTCTTGGGTATTCACCATAGCCCTCTTACACTCTCACTGGTGAGTAACAAATTAACAAATTCATCATAAAAATACAAACATTAAAATAAATGAAATGTGGAAGCCGCAATCAAGAGTTTTGGTGGTTTGCATATAACCGAACCGAACTTGCTACACGAATTTCGGCAAGAAGAAATTTAGGTAGGACATGAACAATACTTGTTTGAGATAAAAAAAAATGTCAAACACCTGGAATGCAAGGCTTTAAAGTCACCTTTCATACATTCTATTAAACACATGGTGTGTGAAGTATGTAGTAAAAATTTCAACAAAGAAGGAAGCATTTTCCAACCGCCTGTAACTTCTTCAAGAAGGGTTTCAGAACATGAGTTATTACTCGTGATGCACATTCAAAATTTCCATTGAACCCTGCAAAGAAAAAAGGTAATTTTCCCCAAATTGTTTGACACAAACTTCGACCAACTAAAGAACTCTCACAAACATTGAATCTAACTTCAAATCGACATGGTTCAACTGAGAAATAAATGCAGAGCAGTCAGTATGATTTCCTCAAATTAAATCACCCCTCTTAGTAATCCAAATGGTTGTTGAATAAAAAACAAAAACAACATTCATAATTCAATTCTTGGCGACATTTTACAATCAGAGCGCAAGATAGATTAAGGTCAGGGTGGATTCAACAAGGTCGATGCAACAAAACGATTTTCAAGGCCATTCCGTGAGGGCTAGGAACTCAATTCAATGTTTACACGGTCGTACCATTATGGGGTTCTCAAACACGATATTTGGGAAATTATATAACCGTGGGAAAACAAAGAACGATTCCAAGGTAATATTTACCAAAACTAGGACATACGCCATTGGTTTATCTACCTTATTCGTTGTGTACCAATTGGCTGAGTAAGCATATATACCTACACAGCATCTACACTCACTTCCAGGATTGCTTCTTTCATTAAAAGGTAAGAGTCAGGCCAACATTAGTTCCGTGTTAATCAGGAAAACTCAAACAACAAACAAAATCGCCAGGAAGAACTACTCACACGAGGATTTGGGGGTTTACCTTTGTATTCCTCGATGAGTAAAATGAAGTAATGAATCAAGATGGCATTTCCTCCCACCCGATTGATTGAGAGCATGAGACAACGTTTAGCAGCAGCCCCTTTCTCATGCTTTGGAATGGCTTCTTCCAATGCCATGAATTTGCAGAGGCCCATCCTGAGCTGTACTGCCGCGCCCCCAAAACCCTCTTTCAACAACACCTAAATAATTTCTTCCATATGTAATCCTGCAAAACTATCATGTTAGCCCATTCTGAAGGGTCCAGTGTTGTAGCTGGCTCTAATACCATATGTAAAATACCGCTAGTGCATTATTGCGTTAAGTGATGTGTTTGCGAATTAGGTGTCTGCAAAAACATGATTATTAACCTTTTCCACCAATAATCCTTTATATAAAATCATCATTATGAAGAAAGAAAATAAACATGCACACCATAATACTACAAATGAGACAACCATATTCACGTGGTTCACCTCATCCACGAGGCTACGCCCACCAAATTAGTTATTCTTTTTATTTCTTTATCAAAATAGAGTACTTACAAAGTCACGGCTCATCCATGGTCGGTTTACCTTACCACAAGGCTCTTCGTAGAGAGCCTCTTGTAACTAAAAGGCCCCTTTTTTTGGACTCCTTATAACCAGCTCATAAAAGGATTTAGCAGCCCCTTGGGCACTCGGTGAATTTTGAATTTAATAAAGCAATCAGTTACCCTATTCAGTGGGCGTCATAAAACAAAATACCCTAAATACGCTTTATGTAACTTCTGTGTTAATTATAACATAAACTCAGGTAACATTTACAAAAGGCACCCAGCTTGATAAAAAGGATCTTTCAACGTTTTTATACTTCTGTGATGGATTCTTTTATACTGTAAATTATGGGAAGACATTTATTAACTAATGTGATCCTTAATCATCTATTATCAATAAATAAGTATTACCATTCATTCTATCATTCAATCTCCAAGCAATATTACAAACATTGCAACCGAAGGCTGGAACCTTCATATGCCTAAAGGAAATAGCAAGGAACTATTTTTTATAGGAATCTAATATTCCCACTAAAGGCGATCATCTTAAAGAAGATATGAAAAAAAAAACGCATACCCTAATCTTATCTACCTATCTACCCATTAGTGTCGACTAAGACACCTCACTTAGAGGGCGTGCCCACCAGAGGTTTCAAATAAGGAAACCATTAACATAGAAAACTAAGTCAAAAGTAGTCATCACAAAAACAAACATCTCACCAGGAGGATTTGAAGCGAGATTGGAAAATAACGAGCTAGACCCTGAATGCGATCTAAATATTTTGGAAATCACATCTCCAAGGAAATCAACAATTTTAATCCAAGACTCGTAGGAGACTAGAGTTAGAATTAAACCCTCAAACGTTCCTCTATTCAGCAACTCCCCATCCTCATTTTCCAAAAAAGGGTCTCCTCCTCAAAATGACTCAGTATTTCAGATACCTGATCACCTGGATCACAACGCCCATGGATGGACGCTTACCAAGGATAGTTTGTTCCACCTCTACAAACATAGATCTTTTCGTTATAACCCTCATAAATTTTTTCTCATAGAGAGCACATAGATATTTTCCTCCCTAAGGTAATCATCGTTAGACTGTATCTATTGACAGCGCGAGTTCCCATGATATATTTTCCCAGAAGTTATGCTCCCTCTTTCTGAATGGAAAACGATTTTTCCCAATAGGCGTTCTAGCCATGGCTCCCCCTTTCTACCACCCAGTCAATTATTAAATAAGGCCGGGGTTCAAGCGACCATTCAGCCACTAAAAGGTCACAACTGTCAAGGTTATTGGCCATTACTTCCTTTCCGAACCTCTCCTTAATTCATGCGATGATCAAGGAATGAATTCAAGAGACTTTTTAGCCACTAAATGGTCACGATTGTCAAGGTTCAGGGAAGATTTTATTTCTCTCATTCAAGTTGAACCTCCCCTCTAATTTTGCCAGGGTTAAAGCCCTAAACTTATGGAGGATTTAATTAGAATTCGGGCCTTTAGCTGAAGGATATAAATATATAAGGATTAAATCTTAACTTAAACCTAAAATAAAAATCCATGTCTTCATTTATCATACACTTTCTATTATTTGTTTTATAGATGGACTAAATACTTGTCTTTAATCTATAATTTACTTTCCAGTTGCCCGTTGTTAAGTTGTTTTGATGTTTTAGGTTATAGGATATTGATTCACCTAACTTTCAGGTTTTCTTCTGGTGGGGCCTCTGCACTTGAGATCCTCACCCAGAAGCCCTCATACAATAACATTCACATTCGAAAAATGCTTAGGGGTATATATAGGAGGAACATTACATTGAACTTTAATACTGTCACAATCAAATGAATTATCACAACTATTATTCAGAGACTTTGTAAGGATGAATGAGTTTGAAATATATGCACATCAAATAAACCTTATTAAGAATGCTTTCTCAACAATTAAGGATAATCTAATAACATCAGCATAAAGATATGACCTCCATACCTTAAGAAGATATCTAGATAAGCTCCCCATCCATTAAATATAAATAATTGAAAGATAAAATTTGTTTTTCTCTTTTTTTTTGTTTTTAAATATATTAATTATATCTTTGATTCAAGACTAGTATCATGGCTTGGTAACCAACTATTGATAGCATCATTCACGAGAACTGACAGAGATAAACAAGTCGGCTCGTGATGAGACCTCCTGTCCCTTGATCTTATGACCAAGAGCCATCACCCTGGTGATCAGAAATGATGTTATCCCTGACATGGTTGATGATCATGATTAGGTCGGCTCATGATGAGACCTCCTATTCTTCAATCAAAGTTTAGTTTAATTTTAAATTATTTTTCTAATGGATGAGAAACAAATCCAGATAATACCCCTATAATAACATGGAAGGCCTAAAGATGGCTAATGTCATTGATTCATAAAGATTCTGAGAGAAAAGTTTCCCAACAGATTAACTTGCCTAGCTAATGATATCATTCTCAAAATAAAGTCCAAGAATAATAGCCGTGAGTTCAACTCACTGATTAGCTAAGTTCATAAGAAATATTTCAAGGCTAGGAGTGATTTAGTCACAGTAAGAACATTTGATATGGCAAGAAATTTATTACAATGATTTATTTTAAAGATATCACGTTGATTAGTAGAGAGACATATGGACATCCAGTGGTGTGCCATCAAAGTATTATTTATCTACAATGCTCCCTTACTAAAAAAAAAGAAGAAAAATATTAAATTCACTACTGAAACCAATCAACCAAACAAATTTTAAGAATAAAAATCACTAATTGAACTAAAACACTTAAAAAGATAGAATCTAATCAAATCCAAAATTCAACCAAAAGGTATGTATTGAAATCCAAAAGAAAAATTTATCGAAACTTTAACTGAGAGTCGAAGAAGGGAAATAAGCTCAAAAATCAAAATTTAAGATATGATTACTTTCGATGTGATGAGCTATACAAAATAACGTAAAAATCACAAAATTATGACATGCGTAAGAAATAACGAAAAATCTCCTAATATTAAAATTGACCACAATATAAAGATTTAAAGTTTAAATAAAGGTCAATATAAAATAGAAAATAGGAGACATAAATATAATATGCATGTCAAAATGGTGATTTTCACAAAAAGCATCATAAGTTTGTTATTAATGTAAAGTTTCGAAAAATTTATAGAATCATTCAATTGTTAAAATAATTTTTCATTCTTCAGGATTCATTTAATTAATTGATGAGAAGATTGAATAAGTCAAATCCCTTTATTCATCAATATTTACAAAAGGAAAAATGAAAAGTCTAAGTTGTACAGTTTTGTGAGAATATTACAGATGAGTGAGTTGTGTTCAGAAGAGTGCAAAATTATGTATGACTAAAATCTCTTACTATTCGTTTTATGTAAAAATTTCATCATTATTGTTTATTCATAGTAAGAGAAAAATAATCAAAAAATAGATAAAAGGATAATGAGTACTTCCCTAAATGACGATTCATTTTCATCCTGAAATTTCGTTTTCATCTTGAAATTTACACATCCTTTATTAACTACACATTTATTGAAAATGAAGCAAAATAAGAAAAACAAACTTAAACTAAATCTAGAATTACTTCTAAACTGAAAATGTGCATATGTATAATCAAATATACAACATGAACTAAGTAAAGTGAAATAACCAGTGAAACCAACGAAACATTTCTAATCCTACAAGAATAATATGTTCTTCTACTAATAACAAGAAATAATATAAAAGGAAACTAAAAAAAAATCTATCATTCTTACCATTTGAAATTCTATTTATATGTAATGATAAGACATGTTTACCAGTTTCTGAAAACCTTTTGAGATAAGAATTTTCGAGCCACTCTGCAATTTTTTCATGAAACTTAGAATGCAAAGTATGATCTAAAACTATGAAATTGATACGTTGCAAACCTATCTTAGGAGAATCAAATGGACAAATCAAATTGTTAGCATTAGTCACACTAACATCTAAAATAATTGATTTCAAATACATAATAGGATCATGAAATGATGTAATAGGTGAATGAACAGGTAGTGGCCTAATATTGAAAAAAATAATCTTGTTAATAGGGTCTATTGCTAAAGGTGAATCAATTGAAGAAGATGCAAGGTTTTGGTGATCATAAGTTATAGAAAACTCTACGACAAAGATTTTATTTTCACCAATAAAATTATATTTCTCCTATAAATGATTTTGATGAAAACAAACATTTTTAGTTTCAATAAAAGTTGATGTGTTGATCTCATCAAAAATTGGTTGACTATAATTATCTTGCAATAGATCCTCATTCTTTTTAAAAGATTGTATCGGATGATGATCTAATAATGAAATATGTGTCAATCTCTCATATTCATGTTTAATAAGAGAATCATCACTATTAGATATCTCATAGAGATGCAATTTTGATGCCACATTAGATATTTTGAATGGAATCTTATGCATATCAAAATCAGAAAATAAATCAAGATAAATAAAATAGTAAGAATTAGAAATGAGGAAATTAAAAGAATCTCTCAACTTAGAAAGATCATTAATATTTAAATTTCCAAAATATTTTTCTCTTATTACCTGATTATTTTGAATAAAATTTGGTGATGTACCTTTCAGCATTTCATATGAAATTGATTTGAGATCAAGATCAATTGATAATCTTTCATGTAAATCAAAATTTTTATTAACATTCTCTTGAAAAAGATTAATCTCTTTTCTCGAACAACATTTAGTCGAGTGATTAAGATTTATGTCTTCTGCTTCGATTTTTTCTACTGAATTGTTAGAACATATAAAATTATAATTAACATATTCGTGTTCATTAATAATTGAATCGAAAGAAGAATTAGTACAAAAATCAGAAAATGATGAACATATGGTTTGATTTATAATTAATTCATCTTGATCTATTTTTGCAATAATAGAATTTGAATCTTGTCGTTCGTTAAGACAATGAACTTCCCTATCTGTACGAATAAATTTATCATGAATATGTTCTTCCTCATTCGATTCATTAATGTTTATAGGTTCAATATTTTGGATAAAAGAATTATGAATTTCTCCTTCGAGAGGATAATAATGATCAGAAGAAGTTGGCACCTCTTCTACTTCGATCTTCTCACCTAGGGGTTGGGTAGAACTTAGAAAAGTATCTGAATCAATAATAGAGGAGGAAGTTTCTAGGAAGATTAGTGAATTATCATCCTTTAGACAAACCTCTTGATTTTGTTTAATAAGAGGAACTTGAGAGTTGAAAACAATATTAAAAAGATCAGATTCAAAAGGTAAATCAGTAATATGAAATTTGCAAAGAATATGAGAAAGCCTTACTGAAAAGTCTTCTGATGACTCACCTTTCTTCCTCCGAATAGCCTGCAATTCACTGCAAAGTTATAATCCTTAAATGTGTTTAAAAATTCATGTGCGAATTGAAACCATGTAAAAAAGAAATTAGGTGGAAAAGTTTCCAACCAACATTTGATTTGTCCTTTGAGAGTAAGGGAAAATAACCTGCAAGTAGTATTAAGATCAACAATCTTATGCTTGTTACATTTACATAAAAACTTTCTAAGGTGTTCTCTTGCTGATATATCGCCTTCGCCATCAAATTCAAGTTTTGACAAGAGGTTGATTGTGTCATTGGTAATATTAACCAATGTAAAACTAAAAACAGATTCCCAAACATGAATTTGAGCATGAACCATGAATGATAAACAATCAAGATTAATTGACTCTTCAAATGGCTAGCTTGTCGTCTAACCAACCCTTAAGCATATATGTGACGACTAAGAGCATAGCATAATAAAACTAAAGAACAAGAGCTAGAGGAAAAATGGTTATCAAAATAATTGAAAAAATAAAATAACCACTTGTTTTACCTCGTCCCTCCTTCTAGCACCATTTGTTGGCCTGATTTTCTGACCTAGGCCAACTAAGGAGATTAAGCCCACACAAGTAGGTTATGGTCCTGAGGAGCTCCCGGTGTGTTTGAAATGGCAAAATATCGTAGGTTATGGTCCTGCTACCAACTGAATTTTCCTCTTAAGGAGAATTTAAAATTCAGTAAAACTTTATCCTAATCTTATTATTACCTAAGTAAACCCTAGAATTAGTTTTCTAAGACCTAAGTTATCTTAAAATGCTTTCCTAAGGAAAGTCTTCAATTTTTTAGGGTTTTGCTTCAAAATATTTTAATTCAAAGACTATTTTAAGTTTTACAAAATTATATTAATTCTATTTATCAACTATTAAATATAAACTAAAATTTAAAATAAACTACACTAAGACTAAAATTAACTAGTTATCCTATCTCAGCTGAGAGCAACTTGAAAACTAAATTAATTATCAATTAATGATTCAAATAAACAAAGAGATAGACAATAATGTTTTAAATGAAAATATTCAAATGATTATCATTAAATCACTCTGTTGAATATGCGCAATAACAGAAAATTAAAATAGATAACAACTTTTAATTTATGTATAATGTTCTATTAATTAATAACTAATAATCAATACCAAATATTTGAATAAAAGATGATATTTATTATGAAAACATTGTAAAAATACAAATGAAATCAAAATAAACATGAAATATTTTTATTACTAAAATTCCAATTCTCAATGCAAATATTGATAAATCAAATTCAGTAATATTTTATTCAAACATTAATATTGTGTAAACAGAGTACTATTTAGGATAATGAAAACAATTATAAGCTATTATAATTGCACAAAAACATAATGAGAAAGTGACATATTGAAATATATATATAAAGTTTTCAAAAACAGTAACGGATAGTGATACCAGTTTGAGAACCTAAGTCACAATCCTTCTCCGAAGGCAAAACTCCAGCAAAGAGATTAAAAATAGAACTGAAATTATATCTCAAATAAGTCTATTTCTTTGATACTCCATCTCCCAATCTTAAGAGAACAAAAATAGAATTTTTTGGGAAGAAATTCCCTCTAATTCTCCCAACGTTCTCCTGGCAGCGTCTCCTCCATTCTTCTCCTTCAAAGAAAAGTTTACAGAAAAGAAAAATGATTTCCAAAAACAATAAATTCATCTCCAGATCTCCAGAGACCCCCCCCCCACCCTGTCGTAGCATCCTGCTATTGTTTAAATAGACAATGAAAACAAATGGAAGTCAAACCAACTTCCTTGCTAGCCGCAACTTAAAAATACATGTTCAGAGCACCCCGAAAATCTCCCAAATTATTCACTCTTTTCAGTAAATTCCTCACGTGTTTGGTAAATGGGTATCTTCTAGAAAAAACCCATGTTTTAGATTTTGCTATTTTGTCTTAGTTTGCCCGCAGTTCGCTGCAGAAAATACTCCCCTGAATAACGACGGGAAACCGACAATCTTCTGCTAATAAAAGAATAACTTTCACGTTGAATCTGCATATTTAACAAGAAATAAGAGAATTACCATGAAAAGAAGTAAAATCAAATGACAAAAAAAAATCCCCTTGCCCTTTATCAGTTTACTGCGCTTGTTGTCATTCTGTTGTATCTCCATGGTTTTCACCTTTCACACTACTCTATCATGACCTCGTATTCTAGCCGTTTTGATGTCTTTCGTAACTCGTAACATCCCTTTTGCAAATCTAGAGTAAATATTTCAGTGGAATCCACTGCAAAATTCACCTACTTTTGATGTGGCAAGAGGATAATCTTTCCACAGCCATCCGCGGGTTGGCTGAGCTTATTTTTCTGAATTCTGGTGAAACAAACTCTGTGAATCTTGTCCTTACTTGCCATTGTTCCTACAAAATAATATATCTGACTAAGAATAAAATCTAAAAATAAAAGAGAACTCAACAATATTTCTTTCAATAAAATCATGGCCTTAATGAACTTTTGATAGATCTAAACACGTGGTCTATCTTTGAAATGTCCAGTCTATTTTGTAGGTATTACAAGTGAGAATTCAACCATAAATGAATCATTAAACAAATGGAAAGCAGTCTACCGATCACCATGCGAACCAATGAAATCAAAACATCTCATAAAAACTGAAGATAACATAGCGATCTCGTGGATGATTTTGAGCGAAGAAGTAGCCCTCAAAAATCTCGAGATTTGTGATTTGGTTGCTTTGTGTTGGAATAGCTCAGTGCTTAAATGGAGATAACTACTACATAAATCAATGCACCCTCCTTTGTAAAGGACAGTTGTTCAACAAATTCCTTAAAATTCTGCGATTTGCTATAATTTCTCAACTATCTCAAAGATATCTCTTACTTGGCAAACAACTAGTTTTTCTACCTTCGATGCATTGGAATCTCTCTCTTCATGTGTGACTGAAACGCGACACTTCAACAACAATTTTTGCAAACCCTATGAAGAAAACATAATAGTAATCTTTACAGTTTAATGAGATCTTGTGGCGCGTGAATCTCTCAAAATTTTGGGTGAAATCTTTGCATTGAACAATGCATTTATAACCAATGAACCCGGTCTTGATATCTTTAACTGTATGCTTTTATTTATAACAATTTAATAATGTAAAAAGAAATTGACGCAGAGTTATATGATCTTTGATTCCTTCAAAGAGTCGGATTCCTTTTCTATGAACTAACATTCATGCATAAATAATAAATAGCGTGCATGTGGCATGATATAAATCCATGCTAATGCAAAAGACCGGTTAATAAGTTATCCAATAAAGTTTGATGTGTTTTTAACTCTCATGATGTTGTTTTACCCTTTTAAAACAAGCTATAAGTTAAGGATAAAATTCCACCCATGATCCTTTTCAATTAATGTCAAATAATATGTCACAGCAAAATGCCACGCTAGTTTGGATAATGTGAAAAGATATGTAAGGCATATTTTTAAATGAAGATCAAATGCATAAACTTTTCCTTATTCTCATGCAATTGTTTGAATGGAATTTTGATTCAGTAATAAATAATATTATCTTAATATTAACAGTTTGATTATGTGTAATTCCATTAACCAAAAGCCATATTTCATACATTTATTATGAGTTGACATCAAATTCTCAAAAGCTATAGATTGTTTTTTTTTATATTTTAAATGCATTAAAAAAAGGACTATAAGAAAATATTAATGTGTAATATTTTGAGGAAAAGTCAAACAATAATGTTGAAGCTCGATGCCTTATTTAAAATAAAGAAACTTTTTTGATAGAAATTATAAAAATTAAAGTCATGTTATTTGAAAGTTTAACATAAATAATAAAATAACTTTATAATATTATCAAATAATTTTTCAAAAGGCATTTAAAATGTAAAAATATGTTGAGAATAATAATAATACCTATATAACCTTGTCTTGATAATAAGAAAATCAAGAAAATTAATGAGCATTCCATATACTTAAAAGATAAAGACATTCATGAAATATATGAAAAATAAGCTTTCAAAATAAGGACGATCCACCCAAATACCCAAAATTGTCTTTATGTAGTAAAGATCGAAAATCAATGAGACCATTGAAATATGATTTTTTAATCCAATTTATCCAACTAAAATCATATAATCAATAAGGGAATACAAACATCAAGAAATCCAAAGGATCAAAATAGCATAGATCTATCGAAAGACCAAAAAATCATCGCAATGATCTTAAGAAACAATAAATAGAAAAATGTCAATCATGCACAATCAAAGGATGCCATCATACCAAAACAACCATAGATGATTCATATCACTAATCCATTATTTCATAAATGCCAAGTCAAAGAGAAACCATCAAGGAAACCACCTACCAAAGCAAGTAAGACAAAAAGTAAAGAAAAACATAACTAAATACTTACAAGAATCACATGGGGGCCCCTTTATTTTACGCAAGATCAAAGGGAGTTGTTGGGGTGCCAACAGGTCCAAAGCAAAGTATATAAGGTTAATATATCAAATATATTTGGCATTATCAAACATTAATGTCAAACAAGCAACAAATCTGATTATGATATTTTGTTCAAGCTAAGCTTCATCGAAGTAGTTTTAGTTAGGATGGATTCAACCCTTTGCATGTAATGTATGTAATAGTTGGTGGAAGTCAAGATATACTTATGTCCCATGGAGGAATTGTGCTTCAATAGACCAATACAATTAGCACCCTACCTATTGAAAGGCTTGTCAATATTAATTGGGTCCAGAGGAGAAAAGAAACTCTTCTTCTTTGCAACAAAGAATTGACAAGTACAACACGTGTGCACATGAGAATTAATGAATATTGTTGGCCAATAATATAATAGTTTTGTTTTCACTCATATTTCGTAGAAATGGGAACTTACAAAGCCAACATGTAAATTGTGAAATCCCATTAAGTGTCTTGCTTCTCAAGAATTCCATCATAAGTCCTTTTAAAGAGGGGGAAAATCCTACCATAGTATAATGAGTGAACTTTAAGTCACAATTCCATTTTACTTGTTGAAACCAAATGTTCATTGGCTATACCATGATGTAAGAAAACCTTCAATCATACTATGAATCCATGAGAGTTGGTGTTAACAATCAAAACTTATTCACCTATTTTGACATCAATTTCATCACCATTATGCATCATAACTGGCAATATTAGAATCATTTTCCATCTCATCTCATCCATGTGACCTGAGGAAATGACCAAAAAAATTGAAAGTCATACCCCATAATTGATCATAACTAAAGGTTCGTTCCTTTTCCTTCCAAAAGCACAACCCTAGCCACATATTTTACCCAAAAACCTAAGACTTGGTCCCAAAAGTGCATTTTCGATTAATATTTATCATTTCGCACTTCCCCAAGGAAAGTAGTTGCTAAAAGTGGACACATACAATTGGCATGGTCGATATTAAAAATGGATCTAACTTCCAAAACCCTAACCTCTCCATTAAGAAATCAATGGAATAGAGAGCATACACATTGAATCTAGATCTTATTCTTTTTATCATTCTTGTGCTTATAAAAGAATCCATAGTCACCATTTCACATCCATTCTTCCATACAAAAGAATGTTGGCATGCTATCAAACTCTTTCTAGAAAGAGAAATAAGCCATGCTTTCCTTTCAAATTTCAACACAAAGGGAATTCTCACTTGATACCTGCTTGGAGATCGGGGCTGCAAGGATACAAACAAACATTCCCCTATTGTGGAGGCCCACTACAATCAATGGATCGTACTGAGGGTTGTATGTATCACTTGATTCTTTCCTATAATAATAAAACCACATTCTTTTACATGATGGAAATATTTTTTAATGGATATACGTGTGTGTGGATATTATTAGGTTAGATTATATTTATTTTACTTTTCATTATGATTTTCTACCAACGATTAGAAAACCTGTTGGTAGGTGTTTTCTATACTTGTGTGTGAGAAATCATACACAAAACATTTGGAAACCATACTAGGGATGGATACATTGTCCATCCTCAGTTGTGTTTAGATCATTGTTTCTAGCCCCATTCTTAGGTGTTTAAGGTTGGATGCATTTCCTTGATGTCTCTTGTCCTCCCTTAGTTTTCTTGCACACCCATGAGTATTTTCCATTGTTTTTTCTTGTATTAGATATTGGTCATAGCTTTCTCAATGAAATTCATGACCATGGTTATGTCGTTTCCCTCTAAAAGAATGACTCAATTGAGAGAAAAATATATTGGGTGAATTTCATCTAGTCTACTTTTGGTCTTTTCTGTTTGGTTCACTTTTCTATTTTAGGCATGCATCCAATTTCTCTTTTTCTGTTTGTTGGTTGTTGCTTGTCATTATCAGTTGATTTGTGATTCCTTGTAGATGATGTAGGTGTACAAAGGATTTAAACATATAAGTATCTACTGCATTTAGGGATATATTTTACATTACTTTTCATCTTGCATTTTCATTTTCAACAAGTTTATTCCTGAATCAATTTTTAGTTGACTTCTTGGATTTGCTTAAAACATTTTAGTTGTTGGCTGAGTTCATTTTTTCTCTTCTTTTCAAGTTCATCAATAGTTATCTAACCCTTTCGCATGTGTGCTTGATATTATGGTTTGTTTGCTAGTAGTGGTCCATTACTTCATAGGAAATCATAGATTTGTTTCAAGGAAAAACATATTTAGTTTCAAGTATTGGATTTTATCTTGTCTTTATTTACACTATATTTACTTACAAGCATTTACCATCACTTACAATTTCATTTATTTACTTGTTGTACACACAAAATGTGCACATACATCCACACTCTAAATGAAACATCACTTGGTTCATGACCCCAAGTGGATCCCTAAAAGTAACCATTGATCTATTAACACATTAAATTCCCCCACTTGATGGAAAAAAAAATATTGTAATTAGATTAGGACTTTCGGAATATGCATCCAAATAATTCTTCCTAGTTAATATACATTTGAGACATAGTGGTTGACTTTTAGGGAGATAGAATCCTCTTGTAATGGATATAGTCAAGGCTAGTCTATTAGTAGGCCCATCCTTTTAGGGTGGTGCATGTCAAGACAGAAACCAGAGGAATGATTGGAGTACCTTTCCTTTCAATATCAAAGATAACCCAAATCGTGAATTCTAGATGAAGGTAAATGAAACAAGGTACCCTAGTAGACATTCTATTAGGGTTTTTACCCAAAGGTGGCTCTCATGGGTGGGAGGGAATGTGAGAAAGATAATAGTAGTTCAACTGGAGATTCTTCCAATGGCCTTTACTATAGTTGTCCTATTCATAATTTCGTTCACTTACTTGGATATTTTAAGATTCCATCCAAGTTTAGTGTTTGCAAGGCCCTTGTTAAACTTTCTACCTCTTTCTCGATAGGCACTTTGTCACCATCGATTTGAGAAATTTTTATTTTTCACATTTATTTTCTTTTTGGTAGTTCTCCTCTTAGGGATAGTGATTCTTTTCTTTTATAAGGTGTCTATTTCATTTATAATCGCTCTTTTCCTAGAGTATATTACTTGTTCACCCTCATTGCATTTGTTATTTGATTAAGCATCAAATATATAGTTGGTATAGTTTATTTGAGCTTTTTTTCATTAGTCTTATTCCATAGCTATCTTGTTGGATTAGTAGTCTT
This sequence comes from Pseudotsuga menziesii, assembly GCA_001517045.1. Classification (NCBI taxonomy): domain Eukaryota; kingdom Viridiplantae; phylum Streptophyta; class Pinopsida; order Pinales; family Pinaceae; genus Pseudotsuga; species Pseudotsuga menziesii. Next base: position 375,008 of record LPNX010521495.1, read on the forward strand.
GTTCGTGCGAGCATTGCTCCTCATAGGTACTCTCCTAGAACTTAAGGATTTCCCCCATTTTATGGAATTTATGGTTAGATCATTAATTCACCTCAGTGTGTGTAACTGGACAACCTTCATCCTGTCTTGGTCCCCCATCAGGATCCTTATATTTCATCTCTTCACATCCTAGATCGAAATCCACTTCTAGCACCAATAGTCCACTCCATATCCCAACATACAATATGTTTGGTTCTATCTATGTCTCTAGTGGAGGTCCCCTCGATGGGGCTAACCCCAATGAAGTTTTCAAAGGGAAAACCAATTAGAATGTTGGTGCCATGAATTCCTTTACCACTATCCCTACCACGAGTCTCGTGTTCATGGCTAGTATTAACCTCCTAAAATTTGTGAGACTAACTAATGATCTAATTAAGAATGACCCTATATGGCCTCAAATTCCAACAAAGTTACCTTTGGGCATCGCAAAGTTTGAAGGGAAGGCACGAGAGGATCCCTAGAACCACATTGTGTCCTTTCATATATGGTTCTCCTCTAATGGAATTTTTGATGATTCTATTAATTTGAGTTTGTTCGATATGACCTTAAATTGAGTGTCAACTAAATGGTATATTGATTAACCATCATGGATACATCCTAATTTATGTTCCTGTCCTCGACTTTCCTGACCTTTTTCCAGTTACACGTCTATTATGATGAGGGGATTTGTAATGTCACCAAAAATCATTTACCCATATCACAAACCACATCCATGATTGGAGAAAATGAAGGAGCCTATGTAAGAACAAGCTTGATGACTGGAGTTTCCTGTATTGGTTCTTGATATCCCTTCTCCCCACTATATTAAGGACATGGCTTCAAAATGTACACAAACGAAAGAGGAAGAAATATTTAAATATAAGTAGTCCAACCTCATCTTTTTCTGGTCTAGGTACTTTTATACAATCATCCCTTATGCTCCCTCGAGTAACTCTATAAGTAGTGACGCACGAGGGGAATTCCACTTGGAATCTAGCATGATTGGTGTTGTGGCATCCCATCTAAATTTATACCCTCAATTGCCACTCGTCATGAGAATTTATTTGTATGGGAATCCATTTAATGGTGAGTGACATAATTAGGGACCACCCTCATCAACTTATTACCCCGTTGACCCTTTGTGCTTATCCTCCCATGTAGGAATGAGTTCCTTCTATTTGTCTCCTCCTACAACCCCCCATGTTCATGGTCCCTTGCGTAGTGATACTATGAGTGGTGGTGCTTCTACCAAATATGTGGCTCCCCTTTTCCTCATGGGCAAGTTTATTCTTAATAGAACATGTGTACCCAACTTGCACCCAAAAACTAACAAGCATAGCCCAATTCCAATGAGAAGAATAATAAGTGGAAGAATAAAGAAAATAACAAGCAACAAAAAGGTGGAAACGAACCATTCTTTATTTATTTCCATCATAGTTTATATCACAAATTCCAAAATAGATTTTAAAGGTTTATTATAATTGGTATATTTTTAAGGGTTTCTCCCTTTCATTATTTAAAAAAAAAAATCCATTTTTATAAAACATAATCCATTAAAATAAGTTTCAACGCACAAAATACATGCACCATCAAATTAATGGGAGGGTGATCTATCATGCTTCATATCACATCCTTTTCTACAACTACAATTGGAATACAGAATAGAGAAAGGATGAGACAATCCAATTCATATGGGTTAATTTATTTTAACCTCCATTTCCTAGCCTCCATTCCGCATATAAATGTATTCATGCCCGTGGCATGGGATTATAGGAATGGTTATTCCGCGTGGCTTTGAGAACATGGAATTGAGTCTAATAACTTATGAATTTTACTACAATATTTAAGGGACTCTTTACCGATTAATAATTAGATTCCTTATGACATCATGATCAATCTTCATGGCCAACTTAATTGTTGTTCCTTTTGTGAAAATTCAAACCTCCACCAATTTGTCTGTTGTTGTGAATGACATTGTGATGAAAATTGAGAGAGCAGGAATTTGGTTATGATGAGATAGGAAACTTAGAGCAAGAAATTGGAGAACAATGAAGCTAGGGAACTTAAAGACATCATAATGCAAGCAATAAGAAAAAAGTCCCAGTTAAAGAAGGACAAATGGAATTTAGTCCTTTTAGAAGTATAAGAAGAAAGTATCAAGAACAAGATTGAAGAAATGGAAGAAAAAATGAAAAAACTACAAGACAAGTGATGCATTTGGAATTAGAACAAAGATAAAGATTTGAAGAGATAAGAAACTCACCATCCCAATAGCTTGAGTGGCTTCACTTAGATAATGCCAAGTAGCTATGGAAGAGGATATAGTGTAAGAGTAGTGAGAGCAAGCTTGGGAGCATGACCCTTCATTTCTCTTCTTAGGAAGGATGAAAATGGCCTTGAAAAAAGTAGAGTGGAAAAGGCACTTGAATTGATTTTATGTTTTTTAAAATAGTTTTTTATGTTGGATACTATATAATAATTTACACAAGCTATATATTAAATAATAACACTACAATTATGAATTATGTATCATAACACTACAATTATGAACTATGTGAATAAGGCATAAAAATAATAATTTTTTAAAACAAAATATATCCATTTCTATTTAAAATAAAATAGAATAAAAGTTCTATTCAATTTTTTTATATCATAACAAAAATTTTACTTCAGCAAATTTAGACATTAAATTAGCATAATCCTAAGCTAATAAATATTAAAATTATTTTGACCATAATAAAAAACATATTATATCTCGATTAAACATTAAATTAGCATAATCCTAAACTAATAAATATTAAAATTATTTTGACCATAAAAAAACATATTATCTTTATTTATTATCATATTATATTTATTATAATGACAAAAAAACTCAGTAACTTTATGATCCTGGATTTCGTTTGGACCATACTGCACGTCACGATGACCCAAAGATTTTAGGTAAGGGAATTTAGAGCCGATAGTTAAGAGACTCGGAGCAAATTAATACTAAAGCCCTAACTAATATTGTAGATACATGTGGCTTCATTTGACCCTCTTTGTGTATCTTTCACGTGATTTACATGTTAGCACTAAGTCATGGCTGCAACTCATACTGTTTCCCGAAGGCTCTCGTAGAGATATCGGTCAAAGGTTTTGTTCGATTCAACTTTGAGACGGTTTATGAAGACATGGTGCCCCTTATTGTTGTTGGAATGAAGTGGAGAAGGCATGGGATTTGTCACCTACATATTATAGGCCAAAATAACATATGTAAGCAATTCAACCATTATGTTTTAGGAGACATTCCATTATTTCTATTAGCATCGTTATAAGGATCATGGTATGTTGGTACTTACATAGTGTAAACCAACCTTTCCAATCAATATGGTATAACGCACTAGAGGAGAGGATATTTTATAGCTGTAAAAACAATTGCAAAAGATAGATGTATCTTATTTATGTTTCACGTACACATACACCCACACAACATGTTCACACACACCCACACAACATGTTTCAGAAAAAACAAAAAAAATACAAAAAATTGATAAGATTGAGTAAACAAACATGTACAACCTACAACCAATCAACCATTATATTAGTAAGAAACACCACCCCATAAAACAAATTTGACATGAGACAAAAAATAGTATACCCCACACTTAACTTTCAAGTAATAGAGTAATTGTTGGATGTAATGTCCTATAAACCATTAAATCTAAGTCTGACCCTTTAAATCTCATTACAATACATATACCCCAACAATCCACTTTTCTTTAAGCAACCATAGGTCCTAGGAACTATAGTCCCCTTGTTCCCATTATTTGTAAAGCTCACTTATCACAACCTGCTATTCTTTGTAATTTATGCTTTTTATACAATGGATATTCTAGGCTTATTTTGGGTTCTTTGATTGGTTTTCATGACTGACACTTGAATTGCTTGAAGCTGAAGTTACTTCTTGTTGGATTCAGTATATATATAGTTGTCCACTTTGTGAGGTTCTAGATGGGATGAGGACATTCAAAGGATTGTAGCTGATAATGACAAATTTCTTCCACATATTTATCAGTTGGTAGTATGTAGATCTTGTTGAGCTCATCGTCAATAAGAATGGATTTATAATCACATAAGAAGACAAAATATGAAATTTCAAATTTCTTGTCAAACTGAAAAATAAAATTTAAGAGAGAATATCAAATTTCAAGTTTCTTGTCAAACCCAAATTTCAAATAGCCTCGACAAATGAGTTGGTATGGCTCTATTATATCCAGGTTGATCCAATCTGGCATATATCAACATGCATGCACTATTGAACAGTGTGTTTGCAATTTCCAAAGGAATATGAAAGGCGCATTATATTGTTATCATGGGAAGGGGAACCGCATCTAGATGGACACTGTAATGTGGATTGCAGATCCAAATTTCTATTGTGAAGTGCCACTTTTAAATAAATTCTATATATATCTTCTATTAATAAGAATGTGACAAAATTTATAAGAATTTATAAACAATAAAAAATAAAAAGTTAGGCAACAGAAAAGCAAATCATAGAAACTTAATTGTCAAAGTAGATATTATAAACTTATTCATCATTCGAAACTAAGACAAGTCGTTGACTACACTAGCACAAACCTGGAATGAGCATGAAAACGATATCAAAATACAAGAACATTAGCTCTCCATGCTCGCGGACATTGGAACCAAAGTCCATAATTAGTCATCATAAAAATATAAAAATTTAAGGTTTGTCCTTACACCAAAACCTGCAGATGTTGGTGAACATTTGAAACCCAACACAAAGCCCAATCACCGGGAGTGGTGGTTAGTCCACTTGTTTTATATTCCCAGAGGTTCAGTGGTTATACCATGTGGAGGTACCCCATACTCCAACACCCCGCCTTCGGCGTAGCTCGGGGGAATTGAACCTGAGACCTCTGCTTTGATACCATGTAAGGTTTTCCGTTACACCAAAACCTGTAGATGTTGGTGAACATTTGAAACCCAACACAAGGCCCTATGACGAGGAGTGGCAGTTAGTCCACTTGTTTTTATATTCCCAGAGGTGCGGCGGTTATACCATGTGGAGGTATCCGATACTCCAACACCCTGCCTTCGGTGTAGCTTGGGGGAATTGAACCTGAGACCTAAGTTGTGATACCATGTAAGGTTTTTCGTTCCACCAAAACCTGCAGATGTTGGTGAACATTTGAAACCTAGCACAAGTCCCAATCACCAGGAGTGGTGGTTAGTCCACTTGTTTTATATTCCCAGAGGTGCGGCGGTTATACCATGTGGAGGTACCTGATACTCCAACAAAAAACATATGCAGCAAGAGGAACCATTCCAGATGCAAGGGGATCATCTTTATCATTATTAAATAGCCCTTCCGAAACTTCTCATTGTTCGTTTATTGTTCTTGTCACAACCTTTTTTTTCAGATATTGTATGGGTTGGTGTAGGAAACTTGTCATTTAGTGGTCAGAAAAGAGGGCTATGTCACAGGCCCTTGATTTCTTGACCTTTGGTGTGGTTAGTATACATTCCTCTAGATATTGTGAGGATCAAAATTGTTTGTTTTTCTAATCTAATTAGCTTGATTAGGATATTTATCTGAAAAAATAACAAGTACAGCAAGATACAGAAGACACAAATATTTTCACTGAGGAAACCATAAAGGAGAAAACCCTGCAAACTTCCTCACAATAGTTCTGTCACAAAGACTGTATCACAAGATGAACAAACCCAATAAGAAGAATTCTTTTGCAACTATCTCTCTCTCTCTCTCTCTCTCTCTCTCTCTCTCTCCCCCCCCCCCTCCTCATGCGAACTTGAGTGAGTTTAAGTGTGTATAAATGAGGGAGGGAACCTATCTATTTATATCTTTCAAGTGACTAACCTAATACATGACTGGTGCCACACTGGGGAAGACCTCTTAACCTAATAGGGATGACTTCTCCTAGAGAGACTTTGAAAGCACATTACTATATATTAGAGTAGGGACTATTTCCACGACTTACAATGGAGGTTGTACCTCAAGGTCCATACACAATAATGACATCGTGGAAGGAGGAAAAAACATCTATGATGGGGCTACAACATCATACAATGATAATATACATCAGAATGTCTTTTGAAGTTATAATTCAACAACACTCCCTCTTAACTAGGAAGGTATTCTCTCTCTCCACAGTCATCAACACATATGGTCCAGTCATCATCATAGATTTATCGTCATAGTTTCTTCCATAGTCATCATCTTTTTGATCATCAGATAGTACCATATGTCATTTAAAGTTTCTTTAAATCCAATGCTTTTTCATGCTAGGTGTAGGCCTAGTCCTCATCTAGGTATTCATCATATCCAGGAGCAATCCATCACGTAGGTACAACCCATGACCATTCTTTACATTTCCACTGCAATAGCCTGCATCTCCTACTGTATGTCATAGTATACATATAATCTCTTTGTCTTGAAAAAAACAAAACTAAACACAGAGCACAACCTAGATGCAGGCCACCTGCTTTCTACCAACATAGGAGTATGCCGCGATCTTTCACATCATCAAGAATGTCATTTCTTTTTTAATTAAAAGTATTTAGTGAACATATTTGGTCATATTGGACCAGATTGGACATATATTTCATGTAAAAACCATCTAATTCAAAGTTTTCTCAGTATCATTTATCTACCATTGAGGATAAAAATAACCATAAGAAAAGGGCTCCAATTCTTTTGTAGTCAAGGGACAGACCCTTGTTCTTTTCCTCCGTACATTTTCCTATAGAATACTTTCATTGTTTTCTCATGGCTCGGAATAATGTCTCATCTAGGCCAGGACTTGATGACTTTAGACTCCTGAATTATTAAAAACTTCTTTAGGGTACCCAAATTTTTCCTTAAAATAAGAATTTTCTAATAACTTTGAGGATTGTGACACCGGACTGCACATTACTAAGACATAATTGATTAGTGTTTATTATTTTATCTTGGCATAAGTTCAATTAATTCCCTATCTACAAATCATATAATTCTGAGACTTGTTATTGAACTTATTTATAGAAACCCAATCTCTAGTCGCATAAGTAGAATTGATGCTTCTCGTGGCCTTGCTTGAGTTGAAAATGGTAGGTATATGCTAATTTTTGATGGGTTGGCACCTAAGTGAGGTTGAGGTTCAGGAGAGTCTTCCTTGGGGTCAAAATTAAAAATTGTTGTTTGATCTTTTGAGCCACCATATTCCACTGAACAAAAATCCATTTTATCCTCTTTATATTTATACACATATATTTTCCTTTTATTTAAGGGAGAGGGAAGACAATCCCACTGATCGGGGGTTGACTCTTCCAAATTACAGTTCAATGAACCCTCATAATGTGTGAAATGTTTCCAATGATGAGATGGAAATAGTCCTAAATTGTTTGCATATTCTATTTCCCATGACACATATTGAACTTTTATCCTAGATGGTCCTACTCCTTGTGATGTTAGACTGGTGTTAACTATTGTAAATACGAAGGATGAAACTTGTGTGCTAATTCTACATTGAATATAGGAACATGTAAATATTTCATGCCCATTTTTTCTTCATCCGCATCCTTAGAAACTTGGATACCTTTTGTATTCACTTCAACCTCTATTTTATCATGTGTGTATAGTTCAAGCATCCTTAGATCTAATGCCACCTTGCTTAAAACATCACTAACATAATCAAAATAATGAATTCAGTTTGTTAGATCTCTTCTTGAAAAATTTTGTGCACACGTTAGAGCTATACCATTTTTAACTAACTTGTAGAATATAAATATACCACGTCTACAAGTATCAATATTACAACATTGTACAATTATTTGACAGAAATAGCTCTTTTCAAATGATATAATGAAAGAAATTAGTCATCAGTTGAATGAATGATTTTAGGTGCTGTCAGTTGAATGAATGGTACACTAGTTTGACACAGATTTATCTTTGGAGATATTACAATGAATGAAAGTAGTCGTTAGTTGAATGAATCATGATGAAGCCATTTTACCCAGCACTTCTCCATTGAAGGAAAAGGTAATTCACATCCTTTCATTTCAAATTAATATTTTCCTTCTTCTCTGTAGGGTGTGCAGTTCTACACAAATTTCAAATTTATGATTTATTGTGTAATTTATGGAAGGATTTGTAAAATTTTTTAAGCTGGGGAATTAGTTTGTTAAAATTTGTCATCGAGAGCTTCAGGTTTTGATTTCCATGTGGCCCTATATGGATTAATTGGAAAATTATGAATGGCTAGCTAAAATTTTGGGTCCCCATAAATTATGAATGTGAACATTGATATATCTTGGCAGTCTATCTTCTCTACCATAAATGTTATTGCAATTATGTCGTTGTTGTAATGGGTGTGTTTGTATTCAAAACATAGGAGCCTTGGATAAATGTTAATGCTTACCTTCTCTTCTATTTTCCTATATCTAGGAAAGACTATTATACTGGTAACTAAAATACCGACTCTAGAAACTGAGGTCTAACCCAATACAAAGGGGGAAAGATAACCCCATTTTCTCACATTTTCTAGCCTTTGAACTACATATGTTACAGTAGACTCTAGGTAAAGGGAAGCCACTACATTTTCTTCTCGTACTTGCCTCTCATTGTTGTGACCTCATGTGTATGATTATGAATAAGAGAGATGTAGAATGTGGGTGGAAGCATAAATGACACTATGAACGTTTCTGTGGGTCCATATTTTGGTTAGTATGGGTTGAGAAATAATTGGCAAGTGATTGTATAAATTCTCTCTTCAACCCTTAGTCATGTACATGGGAGTTGGCTAGTAGGTATTGATTTGGTGTGTTCCTACTTCCATGTTGTGGTTGTTGATGTGTTTGTAACTTTGAAAGATATTATGATTTATATTATCATTGTATGTTGGTGTACCCCCATTGGATATGTGGTTTCCTCCCTGTGTGATGTCCTTATTGTGTCTAGGCCTTATGGTACAACCTTTGTTGTAAGTCGGGGAAATAGTCCCCCATGTAACATAATGTAATGTGTATTTGGACTCTCTCTAGGAGAAGTCCACCATGTTAGTGAAACAGGTCATCCCAGTCATGTAAAAGTTTAGTCACTTGATTAGTATAAATAGGGAGGCACCCTCCCTCATTTCTACATGACTCACACTCACTCAAGTTCGCATGAGAGAGAGAAGGGAGGAGATATAGATAGTTGTTGAATACTTTTTATTACTATAATTGATCATCTTATGACATAGTCTTTGTGACTGTACTATTCTAAGTAAGTTTGCGGTTTTTTCTCCCTTATGGTTTCCCTGGTGAAAATATTTGTTTATTGTGTATCTGTTATATCTTATGCATCTAGTTGTACTTGTTATTCTTTCAGACAAAGATCCTAATAAATCTAATACGATCTAGAAAAACTAACATGGTATCAGAGCCTCTCTGAAAGAAGGCACTAAGCAGCTGCAAAAACTAGGGCTTCCTAGTTCAAGGTGTTCTCTCCACAGACCATCAGTAAAAGAGGGATATGCTAACTCACCTCAGATTTGAAGAAGTTTCATTTTTTACCTTGTTAGTGACACCAAGAGAAACTAGGGAATCAAGTTTTGAAGGCTTCCAACCTCAGTCTTTAGAAAGTGATCTTGTTGAGCAACTCAACTCAAGGAGGCACATTCTTCTATCCAAACAGAATTTCCAAACTCCAAGTTTGGAAAATTAGGGTTTCTGTGACAAACCCTAGGTCAACCAGCTCTGGAACCACGCTGGACACCTCAAATCCATAAGATCTAAATATTTTATATTTCCATTTTAGGTTCTCATTTGAAACTATGACTCACCATACTTAGCTCGAGCACAAGCTTGGATGGGTTGATAACTTTTGAGCATGGAATTACAAAATCTCCTTGATCCTTGAAGAAAATGATTTGTACCGATACATCACTGAGAAGGTTCCAGAAACAAAGGGAGATGAAGCTAAGGATTCTCATAAGATAAGCATGGCTAATTCCAAGAGAATCATTGCAGATTCTTATAAGGATCACCTCATTCCTTATGTGTCTTCATTCAAGATACTAAAGGAAGTATATGATGCTTTGACATGTTGAAATATTGTAACTTCGAAGAATATTCTAAATGTATTTTACTTATGTACCCCAAGGGAGATGTATTATTACTCCATTGGGATGTTACTATTGTATTTGGCCATGATAGATTCATGGGATAAAACCTCCATTCAAATTCGGGTCAATAGTCAGCCTCCATTGATATTTCCTATGTGAAGTCCTCCCAGTCAGTTTAGTGGGGCCGACTTGTTAGGTTAAATGTCAAGTGACAAAATAGTATAAATAGAGGAGTTTTGTTCCTCATTTGAACATAGAATCACACTTGTGTATTGCACATAGGAGAGAGAGAGAGAGAGAGAGAGAGAGAGAGAGAGAGAGAGAGAGAGAGAGANTTTAATCTTATACATCTTATGCAGAGGAAGATTTGTTGGGTTTTTCTTCCTCTTTAGGGTTTCCCAGAATAAATCTGTGTCTATCTTGTGTTTTTGTTTCTTTTAGCAATTCTGCATATGCTACTATTTTGGATTTGGATTAAACACGAATTATATCCAGATAATCATATGAAATATAAACATGGTATTAGATCTATCCTGAATATAACAACTTTCATAAGGTGAAACTCTCTCTCTCCTCTCCCTCTGGTAAGATTTCAGGGTTTCTACAAAATTTGGAATTTTGAATATCTACTTGCATATAAATTTATGCCTCCCTTGAGTGCATCTATTGAGCCCTAGATCAAATTTTTTGAGTGGGTGAATCTCTAGGAAATTCAAACACTAGTTTGGCCCTAAACCAAAAAATTGCAGAAAACAAGAACCATAAATCTACAGAAATTGAAATCTTGCAAGCAAGTTTTGAAGGGTGAATATTTGGGATATACAGAAATCAAGTGGACCAATGAACTCACCTCAGTGAAGCACATATCATGGTAAGGTCAACTTTTCATTTTGAGAAATTTAAATTTTTAGTGAGCTCCTGGATAAGATGGCCCCAAGCACTAAGCTTGAGGAGAAGATTGAAGGCATAGAAAACTTCCGGGCATGGAAGTATAGTATTGGTCTCATTCTTAGAGAGAATGATCTTGAAAAATACATCAAGGATGAAGTTCCTAAACCAAAAGAAGATGAAGCTAAGATGAAGCACCAAAAGGTACTAATCAAGGCAATGAGGATCATTGTTGATTCTATCAAAGATCACTTGATCTCTCAATTTTCATCTAAAGAGACACCTAAGAAAACGTATTATGCCCTTTCCATAATGTATGAGGGAAGGAACATCAATAGAAAGATGAATTTGAGAGCTCAATTAAAGAGTGCCAAGATGAGTAAAGGAGAATACATTCAATATTACTTCACAAGGGTCTCCCAATTCGAGGAACAACTAGATTCCATTGGATAATCCCTTGATGAATATGAACTATTTATTAATGCTCTCAATGGTCTCACTAGACCTTGGGAGTCATTCATACAGACTATGTGTGCCAGAAAAGAAAGTATGAAGTTTGAAATTGTATGGGAAGATTGTATGCAAGAGTAAGCTAGAGTAGCTAACAAAGAAGCTCTACTTAAAGAAGATGATCAATATGTAGCCACCCATACTAGAAGAAGAACACAATCAAACTTCAAGAAGGATAGTCACAAGGAGGATAGACGTCCAAAGAAGTCAAGGAAAAAATAAAACATTCAGAAGAAATACTACTCCAAATATCAATGTTACAACTGTAATAAGATAGGGAACCTTGCCAGAGAGTGTCCATTGAAGAAGAAAATCAACAAAATACATCATGCTCATCTAGCTAAAGATGAGGATGAAGAATAGGAAATACCTTGAAAGAGACAAGCAAAAGAAGAAGATGTAGAAGAATATGTACTATTGTATGCACTCTCTCAGTATGTAATACCTAGAGAAGATACATGGCTTATTGATGGTGGTGCTTCAAAGCACCTGACAGGGAAGAATCAAATTCTATCAAGACTTGAAGAAAATAAATCTCCTCATAAAGTATCATTAGGAGATGACTATCAATATTAGAACGTCCATGAAGATGAAGGAAGTACTTTATGTAATAGGTTTGAAAAAGAACCTACTTTCCATCTCAGCGCTAAATAAGAAATGATATAGAGTTTCTTTTGTAGATGGACAAGTACCCATGTGGACCAAAGGAAATATACTTGCATATCCTGTGGTCATTGGTGAAGAACAAGGAGGATTGTACAAAATCAAGGGACATCCAGAAATAACCCTTGTCCATGAGACCACTAGCTCAAGTGAACTATGGCATTGAAGGCTTGCTCACATCAACTACAAAGCACTACCCTATGTCAGCAAGGTAGTAGCAAGTTTACTAGATTTAAATATTCATCATGAAGGTAATTTCCAAGAATGTGCAAGAGGAAAGAACATCAAGGATCCATTTCCGAAAAATGAAACAAAGACTAAAAGGTACATTGGAATTATTAATTCATTGTTATGTATGTGGTCCTATGCCCTCCACATCTTTACCTGGATATGAATATTATGTTACATTCATTGATGACTATTATAGAAATACATGGATATACTTCTTAAAGAAAAAGAGTGAAGTGTTTAGTAAATTCAACGAATTCAAAGCATTGATAAAGAGCCATCCAGAAAGAAGAATCAAGACACCCAGATCAGATAATGGTGGAGAATATACTTCAAAAGAATTTGAAGTATTCTGCAAAGAAGTTGGAATCAAGAGGGAATTAACCACTCCCTACAATCCCCAACAAAATGCTGTTGCGGAAAGAAAGAATAGAACCATTATGGAGGCAGTGAAGACAATGATTCATGACCAAGAACTTCCCATGCATCCATGGGATGAAGCAACAAGAACAACTTTGTACATGCATAATGGATTATATCACAGTGCTCTTGGATTCAAGACTCCTGAAGAAATGTATACAAGAAAGAAAGCTGAAGTGATCCATCTCAAAATATTTGGATGTCCAGTATATGTTCATATTCCGTAAGAGAAGAGAACCAAGTTGGATCCTTTTGGAAAGAAGGGAATATTTGTTGGGTACTATGAAGTTTCCAAAGCCTTCAGGATATGCATTTCAAGATTATATCATATAGAGATTAGTAGGGATGTAAAATTTGACAAAGATACAACTCTTAATAAATCTAGAAGGTGTTAGCTTAAAAAAGTACATGAAGAGGATGTACCTCCCATAAAGGTAGAATTTTAACCGTCTACTGAAATAGTAGCATTAGAAGATCATGATATGATAGAACCTCAGGAACCCCCTACTATGGATATATCTCGAAAGAGAAAACCTACTTAGGTAAGAGAAATCATACAAGACGCAGAGAAGTATGGAGCTCCAGAAGGGTCCACAAGAACAAGAAAGAGATCAAAACCATTCTCTATTTATGTACCTTTGATGTGTGATATTGTAGATCAAGAACCCACCAGCTACGAGGAAGCTGCATAGAAGAAAGAATGGGTGGAAGCAATGGTGAAAGAATACAAGTCAATAATGAATAATGATGTTCAGGATATATTACCCAAACTAGAAAACAAGAGTGTGTTATCTTTGAAGTGGATCTACAAGATAAAACATGCAACCGATGAAAGTATTGAAAAATACAAGGAAATATTTGTGGCCATAGGATTCTCTCAGAAAAGGGAATTGATTATGAAGATAAATTTTTTCAAGTAGCAAGGTACACTGTCCGTCAGAACCAACATGGCACTTTCTTCCATGATGAAGTGGGATCTACACCATATGGATGTAAAAACAACCTTCCTGAATGGTGTGATTGAAGAAGAAGTATAGATTGAACAACTACAAGGATTTGAAGTCGAAGACAGAGTGACTCATGTATGTCAGTTGAAAAAGGATATGTATGGACTAAAGTAAGATCCTACAACTTGGTATGGAAGAATAGATAACTTCTTGAAAAGATTGGGATTTACCAAAAGTAAAGTTGATCCTAACCTTTATATGAAGGTTGTGAATGATGAAGTTGTCGTACTCATGTTGTATATGGATGATCTAATTCTTACAGGAAACAACAAACTGATTGCATATTGCAAGAAGAATCTAGATGAAGAATTCATGATGAAATATCTTGGATTGATGCACTATTTTCTCGAGCTCGAAGTGTGGAAGAGCCCAAAAGGAATCTTTCTGAACCAGGGAAGGTATGCAGTGGAAATATTGAAAAGATTTGATATGTTGGATTGTAAATTCATGGCCATACCCATGGATACCAACCTGAAGATGTTATCTGATCAATCATCAGAGTTAGTGGATATGACTTAGTACAAACATATTATTGGGTCATTTATGTATCTGACAAATACAAGGCCAGATATATGCTCTGATGTGAACACCTTGAGTCAGTATCTAGTTAAAACTAGACGGGTTCACTTAATATCTGCAAAACATGTGATTAGGTACCTAAAAGGTATGATAGACTTTAGAATTTATTATGATAGATATCATGACTACATATTGTATGGATACACAGATTCATATTGGGTGGGAAGTGCTGCAGACAGAAATAGAACCTCAGGTGGATGTCATTTTCTGGGATTCGTCATGATCTCATGGTTTAGCAACAAACAGTCCATTGTTTCTCTCATCGTGGCCAGAGCATAGTACACAACAACTTTCCCCTCTAGTTATGAAGCGATATGGCTTCAAAAGCTAATGTCAAGTCTACTTGACATGGAGTTGGATACCATAGTGATTCTATGTGAGAACCATATTTGTATAACGATGACAGAGAATCTTGTGTTCCATGATAAATCAAAGCACATAGAAATCCAATATTTTTACATAAGAGATAGGTACAAAAGGGAGCTATAAAAATACAATATGTGAGTACCGATGAGCAAGTTGATGATGTGTTGACCTATTTTCTATCTTAAGTAAAGTTTGAATATTCTTGTGACAAGATTGTTGTAGTCTAAAAATACTTTCCTTGCGAGGAGGAGTAATGATGATATAGATTCATCCTCACAAGGAGGAACGATGAAGATATGGACTCTCCTCGGAAAGGTCGAACAGGTAGAAGATATGAAACCTCCTCAAAGAAAGGGGGAGCAGGTTGATGATATGGATCCTCCCTGGAAAGTGGGAGTGATGATGAGACCATCATTGATGATGGGATGTAAGTGATTCTCTAGTACAAAAGAGGCCAAGTGCACCTACAGATGTTGATGAAGTCTGAAATTCACTTGTGGACAATAGTATCCTCTTTTGAGGATGGACTTGTGGAAAATAACACTCTTCTCTTGAGAGTGGTCCCAGATCTTACCGGCTAAGGATGGTCCTGCAGACGATACTCTTGCATGGAGAGTGTACCCTCCATTCATGTGTAGATGTCGTAGAATAACACTCTCTTGGGAGTGGTCCTAGATCTTACTGGCTAAGGATGGTCCTTCAGATGATACTATAGCATGGAGAGTGTACCCTCCATTCATTTGTAGATGTTGTATAATAACACTCGCTTAGGAGTGGTCCTAGCTTTAAAGCTGAGGAAGCTCTATGATGAGTCCTTACGAATGATAGGTCCTGCATTTAGGTGCAGACAAGATCTGAAGTTGCATACCATACTCTTGCATGGAGAGTGTACCTAAATTCATTTGTAGATGTTGTACAATAACATTTTCTTGGGAGCGGTCCTAGATTTAAACCTAAGGATGCTATACGATGAGTCCTTATGGATGATAGATCCTAAAGTTAGGTGCAGACGAGATCTGCAGTTGCAGATGATACTAATGCATGGAGATTTTTCCTACATTCATATGTAGATGATATAGTATAACACTTGCTTGGAGTGGTCCTAGATTTAACAATATGAGGATGGTCTACGTTGAGTCTTGTATTCAGTTGCAGACGATAGGTCTTGCATTAATTTTCAGATGAGATCTACATTCAGTTGTAGATGATGTGGTCCTGCATTCATTTATGGATGATCCATCTGGTCAATACCATGGACCCTCCTCACTAAGGGGGATTAGGATGATGAGGATTGCATCACCCTTGGACTTTGTCCTAAAGTGATAGGGATTGATCATCTTGCAAAGAGATCATGTGAACTATAGGTAGTGTTGCGACAAAGGATCAAGAATATTGAAGTTATGTAAAGGATCAATAAGATCAAAGTGTTGCTACAAAGGATCGAGAAAATTGAAGTGTTTCTACAAAGGATCAAGAATATTGAAGTGTTGCTATAAGGGATTCAAGTATCAAAGTGTTGCTGCAAAGGATCAAGTGATCGAGTGCTACAAAAGATGAATACTCGGTATTGTAGAAGATGATGTTCCTGGACTTGAGATATTGAAGATATTCCAGTAACTGTTCCAGTTGTTGATGATTGTTGAAAACTTTATTTGGCATAGAAATGTATTACCTTGATACTAGAAAAGATGCTCTCTCGTTACTCCTATAGTTGATGATGTTGTTGTCAGTAGAATACCCTTCTCATTAAGACGGAGTGTTGAACTATTGAAAATTTGAAGAATATTCAAAATGTATTTTACCGATGTACCCCAGGGGATATGTCTTATTCCTCCATCGGGATGTTACTATTGTATTTAGTCATCATAGAGTCATTTGTTGGTTTTGGAGCCTGATCTTCCAAATCTAGAGATATTGTTCAGGTGTGTTTGTACCCCAGGTTTATTGTACACTCATTCTGTCACATACCCCAATTTTGTAAAATAATGTTATTTGTTTTAATTTGATTCCTAAGACATTATGTTAAATTTAATGCTAAGTAGGAACTAATGACTCAGCAGAGTCAAAAGATGTGGAATGTAATTCTGAATATTATATTTTTAATAAATAAAAAGTGAAGACAATATCTTGGGAGAGCTGTTAATAAGAGTGTTACTGGTCAAACTGGTGGAAGGAACTAGGTGGAGAGCAAAAGACAAGTGGCAGCATCCTCAAACACTTCCTATGTTGCAGGTGGCAACTTTCCTACATTTGGGGTCATGATCCCCCAAGAAAGTGGGATCAGAGTAGGTGGCTCAATTAATGACAACTAACCCAAAAAGACCTAGGCAATATTTTAAAAGTACCCAATGTAGAGAGCTGAGGCTGCTCAGATATTTTTCAGGAGAAGAATCATTCAAGAGGAATGCACTTCAAGGAATTCATTGGTGAAAATGGAAAACTGTTAGGAAGGTGTTTTGAGAGATAAACTGCAGTAACTTATTCTGATATATCTTGTTAGCTCAGAGAATTGACTGACAAGTTCAGGACTGGTATTGAGTCTTAGGACTAGTACTTGATTATTTGCTACACCTAATTCCAGCCAGGGAGACCAGAGCAAGCTCGGGGGTCTCGAGGAGTCGCTGTTTGAGCGCTC
Organism: Pseudotsuga menziesii; assembly: GCA_001517045.1. Lineage (NCBI taxonomy): Eukaryota > Viridiplantae > Streptophyta > Pinopsida > Pinales > Pinaceae > Pseudotsuga > Pseudotsuga menziesii. The sequence goes on from LPNX010521495.1 coordinate 392,431, forward strand.
TCCAGGAGTTGGTAGGGAGGAACGACCTCCCATTGCTATTGCCGACCAAGCTTTAAGAACAGGTTCTACTATTTATTAATTTCTGTGTTATTATCTGTGTGTGATTGAATGATGCAGTTGCAGTTTATGATGTGAAATATAGAGGATAAAATATCTTAGTTAGTTTAGTAATGAAATTATTCTTGATGATAAACAAATCCTACCTGTGTTTTTCCCCATCTAGAGCAATCCAGCTTGTACTCTAGCACGGGTGGTGTATTTAAATGATGAAAGTATGATGCAAATATAGAATAAGATGTTAGCTTGAATAACAGAATGTTTTTTCTTTTATCTGTCATCAGAAAGAATTTCTAATCTGTACATAGAGTAGGGTTAGAACTAGACTATAAATGTCAGATTATTAGTAAAGGGAAAGAAGCTATATCATTGTAATAATAGTAATATGTTTTGGTAGATAAATAGTTCTTTATACAGCATTCATTTCTGTAATCTTATTACTTATTTTGAAACCAAAATAAAAGGATATATTAGTTAAAATAGAGTAGGGTTAGACTAAATAAAATTGCTTTTCAACTCTACAGTTTACTCCTTCCAGTTATGATAATTAACTACTGAATGTATAGTAACTAAACTGTGAGTAAGAACAACTAAACTTTGATTTAATTCTACAGATAAATTAGTTAGTTTCAGAATTTACTTATGGCTGTTAATGTAACTAATTCATTCAATCCTTTATCTAACTAAACTTGAACAAGTTTTACAGATACTAACTTGTTCCTTTATAATTTAAAAACAAACACTACAATACATTTTTTTTATAGGAAATAATATAGACAGTTTGTTAATTTTCTTTTATGTTATAAATATTAATATTATAATGTAAATATGGTAACTTAGAATACTATCTTATTATACACCTATAAATGGATAATGAATAAAGATAATATATATATAATTATAGGAACAACATTGGTATATAAATGAAATAATATTCTTATTCATTTATATTAAATGTTAGGTAAATATAATTTATGTACTTAAAATATGTAATGAACAGTTACATAAGTACATTATTAAAAACATTAAATTGCTTAATTTCTGAAGATAAACAATTATAAAACAATATTTAAAAACATTAACAGAATGGAGTGAATCGAAGTAAGAATTACGAAATAATGTACAGATATTTTAACAGGTAACAGTTAAATAATATTACAGGATAAATTTCAAATGCCATATCTTGCAGTAGATAAACTAACAGAGTCTAAACATGCTCGATTCACCGAGCTTAACCATCCATAACAACATATAAGTAAATAACCAAATAATTACAGTATTTCTTGGTAAGCCAAAAATAATTTAAAGAAACAGTAAATCCTTTTATTATTGCCAATTTAGGGTAAAACCCTATTATCTCAAACATTACAATAGAGATGTAAAACTAAAGAGTACAAGCTCTTTAAATGCCTCTCGGCTTCAAGAAAAACTAACAGAGTAAGGCTTACCAGCCTTCTATCATTTTTACATTTATACACAGTAACAAGAAAAAATTTTCACAAATTACAGTCATGGCCCAAGCCGGAAGCCCCGCATAAAGAAAGGGTGTTCATAAACAAAAACAATGAACCAAGTTAACCCAAGTAAACTAAAAACCCCGAGGGTTTCATAGGCCACGACGACCAACCATTAAATGTCCCATAAGGGACTAAACAAGGACGAATGACCATGGATATCCAAGGATTACTCGTGAACCAGCAAGTCATTTCCACAACCTCGCACCAACCATGCAGAGAGAGACAGGTCAATACCTGTGAACAGCGAAGAAATTTAATGTTAATATCTTGCATAAAAATTAAACTATTGTGTAATAAAAAAATATGCAAAGATAATCAAAATGTAATTGATGTTTCTTACCTCAAAGCTTCACCGAAATGTAACCACCCATGGGAAGAAGCACTACCACCAGCGCGAAGAGGAGTAAGCCTTTCACCAGCTGCAAGGAAGAAGGTATTACTAACACAGCAAACAACCAATAGCGACTGAGAACAAGAACAACAAGCCAAGCAAAAAGAACACTGGAGCTGTCACTTAAATTCAGTCCAAGAAACCACTCTGCGGTGAAACCCTAAGACCCATTAATTCAAACGTTGTGAAGCCACGACCCACTACCAAGCCAAAGAAATTGGAACTACACAGTCTAAAGATTCGGGTCCAACTCTAACCACGATGGTGAAACCCCAGAGAAAAACCATTAACCTAGCCCAAGCAATAACATTTTTTTTGTCACAATACTTCTCTACTGAGCATTCGGGGCATGCTCACGAGGCACAGAAGTAAGCAGGTTTATGGAGGGTGTTAGAAAAAAATCAAGTGAGGAGACTGTCATTCAACTAGTTGCAGGAATCAGCATGGAGGTCGAATGCAGTAGCAGAGCAGCCGGAGGCCGAGGACGACAGAGAGAATGACAAGATAGGGTTGCAAATGCCTTTTAACCATTTAACACTTGGCTGTGATGATTCCACGTACTCATTTTTTATTATTTGCATGCAGTGGGTGGCGTTGTTTAGTCTCGACGTGGATTCAGCATGTAATCAACAAATAAATTATTGTTCTAATCACTTGGATATCCTGAAAACTTCTCTAAGGTTTGATACCCCGAAGTCAACCTAGCTGACATGCTGGAGTAAACATTATAACATTAGTATAAAGCTAGATCTTAAGGCGTGAAGAATATTACGTTCCATCATTTTATGAATATGATAAATATTCAACCAACGATTATAAATCATAGATCAAGGTTAAACTATATGATCACTTTGGCATAGTCCATTTCATGACCATTTTGTTTATGCTTTGCAAAGTTGACTATTGACAAACAATTATAATGATGGAAAGGGTTATGCCACCAATCAGTTAACAAAAGATTCATCAATATCAAAGTTATTCCTTAATGCTCATTAAGGACAGGGTAAATATTATTACCCATTATAATACTAACATATTATTCATTCTTTCAAATGGTTATAAACCCCTTTAAGGTATGCCTTTAATAACTATAAAAAGGAAATTCATAAGACCTAGTTATGATTAATAACCATCTTGGGAGATTGATTCTAGTAATGCCTTTAAGTATTATCCTTGTTTGTGACTATTAAGTTTGCAAACAAAAAGGGTTAAACATTATAGTAATATCAAGCTTGACAATAAGTAACCTTTGACGATTAATAACCATAAATGGGCCATATCATCCCCACAAGTTAGGTGCAGAAGAATTAAGTTCTTTCACACTATCTTAGTTTAATTGATAGCAGTATTGAATGAAGAGATAAATTCCTTTAAACTTCCCAAGCTTTGGAAGATAAGATAAAAGTATGAAAACTCATTATTTTTGTGCATTACTTTCATATTACATGGGGAAATCAAATCTAACATGACGTACTTAGCATAGATTCATAATTTAAGATAGACTCTGAACGTAATATTTCTGGCATCTTTTAGCCTGCATGTAAAGAAAGATTTAAGGCATTACACACACGACGACCATCGTAAAACATCGAAGAGTTTAGTACGCAATAAGAACTATAAATTACAACTACTAGAGAGAAAGCAAATGTCATCAATACTAATAGGACTGAATCTCATTTCCATGGCATTTTTAAAAGAATAACGATGTATTGGTTTTACCTCATAAAGCATTGAAAATTACATAGCATTTATATTCTTTTACTGAGCTAGTATTTTTGCAACGAACATATATCTATATGTGTAATGATTATTGACAAGCAGCACCGGATCTTTCTTACTTGTAATCTGTAAGAGTAGGTAAACTTTTTGCGTTAGCTCAAAAGCTAAGTAATCCCAGAATACCAAAGACAGTTCCACCTTGTGGTCACAAAGAAAAACAAGTCATTAAGTTGAAAAATAATTATTCTATAAGATAAACATAATCAAGTAGATAATTCAGATTATGAAATCATTAACATATAACTAATTAAAACAATTAGTTGACTACATTAATGAAATTTATCTCTATTTACAAAATTTTAAATTTTTCGAAAATTTTGGGGTTTTGACATGTGGTATCAGAGCACAAGGTTCAAACACTAGGCCTTGATGCAGCCCAACTAGCTTTCATAGAACAGTAAATTAAAATAATTTGCTAACATATATTTTGTTTTATGTTAAGAACAAAAAATTTCTTTTTTCTGAAATCTAATAGGCAGGTATGGAAAAGCTGGGAGAGTATGCACAGGAGGAGTCTCCAGAAACAGAAACAAGAAATTGTCCCAGAGAACCTATGATAGAGGAGGGGACTGCCAACTCCTCAGAGCTGTTACAGACTGTAAAAGATTTGAAAACTGAAATGGAATCAGTAAAAAAGGAGAATGAAAGGATCCTAAAGGCTCAGGAAGAATTGAACCAAATTTTAATAAAAAAGTTCCAAACTGAAGGAAAGAGTAAAAGGTCAGAATCTAAGGATGTTAGTCATCTAAGAAAATCCAAAAAGATGAAGCTTGCAAAAATTGAAAGCAGTTCATAATTTGAAGGGTTTGGTGAACAACAAAGTTACCATACTACTACTGACAGTAGTGAAGACGATTTGTATGACAGAAAGAAGAAATACAGACCATATGAGGAAATTTCAGGGGAGTTTAAAAAGATAAAGCCCCTAACTTTTAATGGAGAGACTGAGAAGGGGGAGGAAGCAGAGTCCTGGTTGTCCAGGATGAAGAAATATTTTCATATATATAATTACTCTAATCAGTTAAAGGCAAGGATGGAAATATACAACCTCTCAGGAAAAGCTGACATATGGTGGAAAGACCTGAAGAGAGTCAAGGGTATAAGAGAAAAAGAAGTTAATTGGAGTACCTTTAAAAGGTATTTCAAAAAGAAATTTATGTCTGAGCAATATTACGAGGAAAGAGCTAAATAATTTTATGAATTGAAGTTAGGTTCAATGAAAATGAAGGATTTGAATAGTAAATTCTTAAGTTTGCTTAGGTATGTACCCTACCTAGTAGATGAGAAACCTAAAGTACAACGATTTCGTAGCTGTCTACCGTATCATATCAAAGGAAGAATTGAATATGATAACTCGAAGACTTTGGAGGAAGCTATGAGGAAGGCTAATTTTTGTTTTGAGCAGAACCAGAAGAAAGAAGGCTTGGCCAACTGGAAGGCTAAGAAAAATAACAATCAGCCTGAATTTAAGAAGAAGGAATTTGTACCTCATAGAAATTTCAAGAATAATAAGACCAAAAATTATTCTAACAACAAGAATTTCCAGGGAAATAGGAATGGTACTTCCAAGAATTCAAATAATTTTAAGGGCAAGGAAGCTGCAAATAACCATGGAAATTTTACCAAGAGTTTTGAGTGTAAAGAGCCTGTTAAGTGCCAGTAATGTAATGGCCCGCACTATGCCTCGGTCTATCCAAACCGGAAAAAGACTTTCAGCAATATTCATACTGTACAAGAGGAGATGACCGTTGGGGAACTAGCAAGGAGCATGCCCAGAATTAACGCGGCTTTGGAGAACCGCCAAGCGGATTATCAGACTTCCATGGTGGAAGCAGAAGGTATGATTAAACAGACCCCTGTAACCATTTTAATTGATCCAGGAGCTAGTCTCAGTTATATTGCACCTCAGATAGTGGAAAAATGTAAGTTTTCTGTCGATAAGTTTGAGAATTCTTGGTTAGTTCAATTAGCCACTGGGGCAAAAGAAAAAGTAACATGTTTTGTGAAGGAATGTGCTTTACTTATGGATGAATTTAAAACTGTAGTTAAGCTTAATGTTTTGCCACTTGGCTCATATGATTTGCTGATTGGCATGGATTGGTTAGAACAGCATAAAGTGATTTTAAACTATTACGATAAAACTTTCACATGTTTAAATAGTGATGAACAACCAGTAAAGGTTAAGGGTATTCCTAGAAAAAATATGATAAGGCAGATTTCTGCTTTACAACTTAAAAGGGTTGTTAGAAAAGGATGTAAATCCTATGTAGTAACTATTACAGATGAGGAAGGTAAAACTAAAACAGATAAGTTAAAGATAGAAAATATTCCTATTTTAAAGGAGTATACTAACGTATTCCCAGAATAAATTCCAAGATTACCTCCAAGGAAGGAATTGGATTTCACCATTGAGCTGGTACCGGGTGCGGTACCTAGCTCAAAAGCTCCTTATCGAATGAACATTTTAGAACTTAATGAGCTAAAATCACAGTTAAAAGAGTTAATTGATAAAAAGTACATTCGACCTAGTGTGTCTCCCTGGGGGGCACCGGTCATCTTTGTTAAAAAGAAATATGGAACCATGCGATTATGCATAGACTACCGTCAGCTAAACAAGATGACTATTAAAAATAGATATCCATTGCCCCGTATAGATGATCTGTTTGATCAACTACGTGGAGCCACGGTGTTTTCGAAGATAGACTTGAGGTCAGGATACCATCAAGTAAGAATTAAAGATGAAGATATATTTAAGACAGCCTTTAGAACAAGGTATGGACACTACGAGTTTGTCGTAATGCCATTTGGGCTTACTAACGCCCCAGCTGTCTTTATGTGCTTAATGAATAATATAATGCATAAGTATTTAGATAAGTTTGTGGTCATTTTTATCGACGACATCCTAATTTACTCTAAAACGGAATAAGAACATAAGGAACACCTAACAATAGTTTTACAAGAGTTGCGAGAACAACAATTCTTCGCGAAGTTTAGTAAGTGTGATTTCTTTAAGGATGAAATTCAGTACTTAGGTCATGTAGTGACTAAGGAAGGAATTTCAGTAGATCCTGAAAAGATATGGGCAATTGAAGATTGGCCGGTTCCTAAAGATGTAACGGATGTTAGGTCGTTCATGGGAATTACTAGTTATTATCGAAGATTGATTGAAGGCTTTTCAAGGATAGCAAATCCGATAACTTCCTTAGAAAAGAAAGGAAAGAAATTTGACTGGAACCTGAAATGTGAAGAAAGTCTTAAGAAGTTAAAAACCTTATTGACTAGTGCACCTATTCTAAGAATAGTAGATCCTAACAAGGATTTCGTAGTATTCACCGATGCCTGTAATGATGGATTCGGTGGTGTTCTAACTCAAGAAGGGCATGTCATTGCCTATGAGTCTAGAAAGTTAAAAATTCATGAAAAGAATTATGCGACTTATGATCTAGAACTGGCAGCTGTAATATACGCCTTAAAAATGTGGTGACATCATTTAATCAGCAGAAAATTTGTTTTAATGACTGATAATAAAGGACTGAAATATCTTCTAGATCAGCCTAACTTAAATGCTAGACAAGCTAGGTGGTTAGCTTTCTTAAGCGAGTATGACTTTGAAATCCAGCATATAAAGGGTAAGGAGAATAAGGTAGTTGATGCATTAATTAGAAATGCAAAGCTGAATTTTACAACAGCAATTAGCACTTATGCTTCAGATTTAAATGAACAGCTTAAAGAAGGGGTAAAACAAGATGAAATTTATCAGAAATTGCAAATTACAGCTAAGGAAGAACCTACAGAAAGCTTAATAAAAGGTTATAGTTTAAATGATAATGAATTTTTATTAGTTAAAGATAAACTATATGTACCTAATGTGCCTAAGGTTAAGTTGTTAATTCTGGATGAAGTCCATAAAACACCATATTCAGGACACCCAGGTTATCAAAAGACTATAACCATGCTAAGAAAAGAATATTTTTGGCCAAATATGAAAACTGAAGTAGCTGAATACATTGCAAGGTGTTTAGAATGTCAACAGGTAAAAACTGAACACCAACATCCAACTAGTTTGCTACAACCTCTACCTATTACTAGCTGGAAATGGGAAGTGATTAGCTTATATTTTATTACTGGACTACCCAGAAATCAGAATAAAAATGACTTTATTATGGTAGTGGTTGATCATTTAAGCAAGGAAACACATTTTATTCCTGTTAAAACTACTTACAAGGCTTCCAATATAGATGATATCTTCTTAAAGCAAATTTTTCGGTTACATGGAGTACCGAAAGTTATAATCTCAGACAGAGATCCCAAATTCACAGGAAATTTTTGGAAGTCCTTGTTTAAAGGATTAAATACAACATTGAATTTCAGTACTTCCTTCCATCCTCAAACTGATGGACAAACTGAAAGAGTGAATCAGGTACTAGAGGATTTATTGAGAATGTATGTGAAAGATCAGCCAGGTAAGTGGGAGGATTATTTACATCTAGCAGAGTTTGCATATAATAATAACTATCAGTCATTAGCTAAATTTAGTCCATTTGAAATTTTATATGGACGAAAGTGCAACACTCCTATCTCTTGGAATAACCCAGTAGATAGATTAGTGTTAGGTCCAGAATTGTTGAAAGAAATGGAAGAGATTGTGAAGCAAGTGCAGGGAAATTTGAAGGTGGCACAGGATCGACAGAAAAGTCAAGCAGAATTGAAAATAACTCCCAAGGAGTTCCAGGTAGGTGAACATGTGTTCATCAAGGTAAGGCCAAATAAAATCTCTTTAAGACTGGGGAGTTGTGCAAAGTTAGCACCACGTTACTATGGTCCATTTGAAATTTTATCTAGGATTGGTCAAGTTGCTTACCAACTAGCATTACCACCTAACTTGAAAGTACATAATGTTTTTCATATCTCTATTTTAAAGAAGTATGTTCATGATGCTACTGATGTGGTTGATTGGAATGTTGTACAGGTGGAACCAGAAGGAGAAATTCTGGTGGAACCGGACTGTATCCTTGGGAGGAGGGAAATTACACTGCGGATCCACACCGTTGGACAGGTGAAGGTGCAATGGAAGCACCTTAGTCCTGAAGAGGCCACCTGGGAACTGGAAAGTAAGATGTGGGAATCATACCCAAATCTATTCCAGGGGACTTCGGAAGATGAAGAATAAGTAACATCGAGGACGATGTTACATTTTAAGGGGGTGTGTATGTCACATACCCCAATTTTCTAAAATAATGTTATTTGTTTTAATTTGATTCCTAAGACATTATGTTAAATTTAATGCTAAGTAGGAATTGATGACTCAGTCGAGTCAAAAGATGTGGAATGTAATTCTGAATATTATATTTTTAATAACTAAAAAGTGGAGACAACAGCTTGCGAGAGTTGTTAATAAGAGTGTTACTGGTCAAACTAGTGGAAGGTACTAGGTGGAGAGAAAAAGAGAAGTGGAGGCATCCTCAAACACTTCCTATGTTGCAGGTGGAAACTTTCCTACATTTGGGGTCATGATCCCCCAAGAAAGTGGGATCAGAGCAGGTGGCTCAATTAATGACAACTAACCCAAAAAGATCTAGGCAATCTTTTAAAAGTACCCAATGTAGAGAGTAGAGGTTGCTCAGATAGTTTCCAGGAGAAGAATCATTCAGGAGGAATGCACTTCAAGGAATTCATTGGGAAAAAGGGAAAACTGTAAGGAAGGTGTTTTGAGAGATAAACTGCAGTAACTTGGTCTGATACAACTTATTAGCTGAGAGAATTGACTGACAAGTTCAGGATTGGTATTAAGTCTCAGGACTAGTACTTGATTATTTGTTGCACCTAATTCCAGCCAGGGAGACCAGAAAAAGCTTGGGGGTCCTAAGGAGTCGCTATTTGAGCGCTCTCCAGGAGTTGGTAGGGAGGAACGACCTCCCATTGCTGTTGTCGACCAAGCTTTAAGAATAGGTTCTGCTATTTATTAATTTATGTGTTATTATCTGTGTGTGATTGAATGATGCAGTTGCAGTTTATGATGTGAAATCTAGAGGACAAAATATCTTAGTTAGTTTAGTGATGAAATTATTCTTAATGATAAACAAATCCTACCTGTGTTTTTCCCCATCTGGAGTAATCCAGATCGTACTCTATCACAGGTGGTGTATTTAAATGAAGAAAGTATGATGCAAATATAGAATAAGATGTTAGCTTGAATAATAGAATGTTTTTCTTTTATCTGCTATCAGAAAGAATTTCTAACCTGTACATAGAGTAGGGTTAGACCTAGAATATAAATGTCAGATTATTAGTAAAGGAAAATAAGCTATATCATTGTAATAATAGTAATATGTTTTGGTAGATAAACAATTCTTTATACAACATTCATTTCTGTAATCTTATTACTTATTTTGAAACCAAAATAAAAGGATATATTAGTTAAAATAGAGTAGGGTTAGAATAAATAAAAATGCTTTTCGACTCTACAGTTTACTCCTTCCAGTTATGATAATTAACTACTGAATGTATAGTAACTAAACTGTGAGTAAGAACAGGTAAACTTTGATTTAATTCTACAGATAAATTAGTTAGTTTCAGAATTTACTTATGGCTGTTAATGTAACTAATTCATTCAATCCTTTATCTAACTAAACTTGAACAAGTTTTACAGATACTAACTTGTTCCTTTATAATTTAAAAACAAACACTACAATACATTTTTTTTATAGGAAATAATATAGATAGTTTGTTAATTTTCTTTTATGTTATAAATATTAATATTATAATGTAAATAGGGTAACTTAGAATACTATCTTATTATACACCTATAAATGGATAATGATTAAAGATAATATATATATAATTATAGGAACAGCACTGGTATATAAATGAAATAATATTCTTATTCATTTATATTAAATGCTAGGTAAATATAATTTCTGTACTTAAAAGATGTAAAGAACAGTTACATAATTACATTATTAAGAACATTAAATTGCTTAATTTCTGAAGATAAACAATTATAAAACAATATTTAAAAACTTTATCACAGTGGAGTGAATCGAAGTAAGAATTACGAAATAATGTACAGATATTTTAACAAGTAACAATTAAATAATATTACAGGATAAATTTCAAATGCCATATCTTGCAGTAGATAAACTAATAGAGTCTAAAAATGCTCGATTCACAAAGCTTAACCATCCATAACAACATATAAGTAAATAACCAAATAAATTACAGTATTTCTTAGTAAACCAAAGATAATTTAAAGAAACAGTAAATCCTTTTCTTATTGCCAAGTTAGGGTAAAACCCTATTATCTCAAACATTATAACAGAGATGTAAAACTAAAGAGTACAAGCTCTTTAAATGCCTCTCCGCTTCAACAAAAACTAACAGAGTAAGGAATACCAGCCTTCTATCATTTTTACATTTATACACAGTAACAAGAACAAAATTTCACAAATTACAATCACGGCCCAAGCTGGAAGCCCCGCATAAAGCAAGGGTGTTCATAAACAAAAACAACGAACCAAGTTAACCCAAGTAAACTAAAAACCCCGAGGGTTTCATAGGCCACGATGACCAACCATTAAATTTCCCATAAGGGACTAAACAAGCACGAACATCCATGGATATCCAAGGATTACTCATGAACTAGCAAGTCGTTGCCACAACCTCACACCAACCACGCACAGAGAGACAGGTCAACACCTATGAACAGCGAAGAAATCTAATGTTAATATCTTGCATAAAAATTAAACTATTGTGTAATAAACAAATATGCAAAGATAATCAAAATGTAATTGATGTTTTTTACCTCAAAGCTTCACCAAAACGTAACCACCCACGGGAAGAAGCACTACCACCAGCGCGAAGAGGAGTAAGCCTTTCACCAGCTGCAAGGAAGAAGGTATTACTAACACAGCAAACAACTAATAGCGACTGAGAACAAGAACAACAAGCCAAGCAAGAAGAATGCTGGAGCCATCACTTAAATTCAGTCCAAGAAACCACTCTGTGGTGAAACCCTAAGACCCATTAATTCAAACGTTGTGAATCCATGACCCACTACCGAGCCAAAGAAAGTGGAACTGCACAGTCTGAAGATTCGGATCCAACTCTAGCCACGATGGTGAAACCCCAGAGCAAAAACATTAACCTAGCCCAAGAAATAACATTTTTTTTGTCACAGTACTTCTCTACTGAGCATTCGGGGCGTGCTCACGAGGCACAGAAGCAATCAGGTTTACGGAGGGCGTTAGACAAAAAGCAAGTGAGGAGACTGTCATTCAACTAGTTGCAGGAATCAGCATGGAGGTCGAATGCAGTAGCAGAGCAGCCGGAGGCCGAGGACGACGGAGAGAAAGACAAGATAGGGTTACAAATGCCTTTTAACCATTTAACACTTGGTTGTGATGAGTCCACGCACTCATTTTTTATTATTTGCATGCAGTGGGTGGAGTTGTATAGTCTCAGCGTGGATTCGACGTGTAATCAACAAATAAATTATTGTTCTAATCACTTGGAGATTCCAAAAAATTCTCTAAGGTTCGATACCCCGAAGTCAACCTAGCTGACACAATGGAGTAAACATTATAACATTATTATAAAGCTAGATATTAAGGCGTGAAGAATATTACGATCCATCATTTTATGAATATGATAAATATTCAACCAACGATTATAAATCATAGATCAAGGTTAAACTATATGATCACTTTGGCATGGTCCATTTCATGACCATTTTGTTTATGCTTTGCAAAGTAGACTATTGACAAACTATTATAATCATGGCAAGGGTTATGCCACTAATCAGTTAACAAAAGATTCATCAATATCAAAGTTATGCCTTAACGCTAATTAAGGGCAGGGTCAATATTATTACCCATTATAATACTAACATATTATTCATTCTTTCAAATGGTTATAAACCCCTTTAAGGTATGCCTTTAATAACTATAAAAAGGAAATTTATAAGACCTAGTTATGATTAATAACCATCTTGTGAGATTGATTCTAGTAATGCCTTTAAGTATTATCCTTGTTTAAACTATTAAGTTTGCAAACAAAAAGGGTTAAACATTATAGTAATATCAAGCTTGACAATAAGTAACCTTTGACGATTAATAACCATAACTGGGCCATATCATCCGCACAAGTTAGGTGCAGAAGAATTAAGTTCTTTCACACTATCTTAGTTTAATTGATAGTAGTATTGAACGAAGAGATAAATTCCTTTAAACTTCCCAAGCTTTGGAAGATAAGATAAAAGTATGAAAACTCTTTATTTTTGCACATTACTTTCATATTCCATGGGGAAATCAAATCGAACATGACGTACTTAGCATAGATTCATAATTTAAGATAGACTCTGAATGTAATATTTCTGCCATCTTTTAGCCTGCATGTAAAGAAATATTTAAGGCGTTACACACACGACGACCATGGTAAAACATCGAAGAGTTTAGTACGCAATAAGAACTATAAATTACAACTACTAGAGAAAAATAAACTGCCATCAAAACTAATAGGACTGAATCTTGTTTCCATGTCATTTTTAAAAGAATAACGATGTATTGGTTTTACCTCATAAAGCTTTGAAAATTGCATAGCATTTATATTCTTTTACCGAGCTAGTATTTTTGCAATGAACATATATCTGTATGCATAATGATTATTGACAAGCAGCATCGGATCTTTCTTACCTATAATCTGTAAGAGCAGGTAAACCTTCTGCGTTAGCTCAAAAGCTAAGTAAGCCTAGAATACCAAGACAGTTCCACCTTGTGGTCACAAAGAAAAACAAGTCATTAAGCTGAAAAAGAATTATTCTATAAAATAAACATAATCAAGTAGATAATTCAAATTATGAAATCATTAACATATAACTAATTAAAACAATTAGTTGACTGCATTAATGAAATGTATTTGTATTTACAAAATTTTAAATTTTTCGGAAATTTTGGGGTTTTGACACATTCCCCCACTTTGGGGTTTGGGGCAGTACCCCAGAAAAGGGGGGTTAGGAGGCAACTCCCTTGAGATACGGGGGTTCGGGGGAGAAGCCCCTGAGAAAAAAAATTGGGATGTTTGTTGGCCAACAGTTTTGTGAACCCGTGGTATTGGGTTAACCATGGTATTTTCCCATGGTATTTCCCCTATAAAAGAAAAGAATTGTAATATGGTTAGCTAGTGTATTGTATTCTATTATAGCATTGTAAACAATCTCTATGATTGTGTGAGAGAGAGTGTGAGAGCATGAAGAGGAGGTGCAGTGGTATTGCTGTAGGTTGTATCCCTTCATATTTCTAGACAGTAATAAAAGGAATGGCAGTTTATGTGTGGATGTAGCCCATCATTTGGGTGAACCACGTTATATCTGTGTCTCTCTGTAATGTGTTTAATGTGTTTTTCATATTTTTTAATGATTTAATTGTATATCTATTATTTATCTACGGTCCCGTTTTCTAACATCATGAGGTAAATTTTCGATTGTAAGTCAGGTCAATAGTACCCTAATGAATATAATATAATATTGTTTTGATATTTCCTAGGTGAAGTCCTCCCAATCATTTTAGTGGGGCCAACTTGTTAGGTTAAATGTCAAGTGACAAAAAGAGTATTATAAATAAAGGAGTTGTGTTCCTCATTTGAACATAGACTCACACTTGTGTATTGTGCATAGAAGAGAGAGAGAGAGAGAGAGAGAGAGAGAGAGAGAGAGAGAGAGAAGGAGAGATAACAGACAGGAGGAGGATTACTTCTTTTGGGGTTTTATCTTATATAGAGGAAGTTTTGTTTGTTTTTCTTCCTCTTGAGGGTTTCCCGGGATAAATGTATGTCTATCTTGTGATTGTGTTTCTTTCAGTGATTTTGCATATTCTACTATTGTGAATTTGGATTAAACACTAATGATATCTAGCTAAGCATATGAAATCTTAACATGACAAAGATTTTCGAAGGAAAGAACATCAACTGGAATATGAATTTGAGGAAACAGTTGAAGAATGTGAAGATACATAACTATGAGACTATATAGTATTACTTCACAAGGGTTTCTCAAATCAAAAAACAACTTGAAGTGGTTGAGAAGAATGTCGAAGAAGGTAAAATTGTAATGACTACCTTCAATGCTCTCCCTAGTTCATGGGGCTCATTCATTCAAGGAATTTGTGCAAGAAGAAGGCTGGTCTCTTTTAGAAAACTATGAGAAGAATGTGCATAAAAAGAAGCTCGACTCATGAAAAGAGAAGAGAATATGGGAGCAACTGAATATCAATCTCTCATAGTCCACACTAGGAATAAATTCAAGAAGAAGGAGAAGAAGGAGAACTTTCATCACAAAAAGAATAAGGATAAGAATCAAAAGAAGATGAAGAGAGATCCTTCAAATGTTTGATACTATACTTATTATAAAAAGGGATACTTTTCACGATATTGTCCCATCAGGAAAAGGAGACACCATGCTCATGTTGCTGAAGATGATGAAACAACAAAAAAAATATTCAGAAGAGAGCAGGATGATGTAGATGAATAATATGTGCTAATCTCGACACTTACGAGAACTATCTCACATAGAAGCAATGATTGACTTGTGGATAGTTGAGCTTCTAAAAACATGATTGGATGTATGGAATCAATAATCAATATGTATGAAAATGAGTCACCTCACAAGGTAAAACTTGGGCATGATTACCAATACCCAAATAAAGGGAGTAGAGAAGTTTCATACAAGCTTGACTCTGAGAAATCCTTAAAGATGAAGGTTGTGCTATATGTTCTAGGATTGAAGAAGAATATTTTGTCCATCTCTACACTATATGCAAATGGAATTAGAGTTGCATTTGTTGATGGCCAAGCTCTAATGTGGCTTAGAGGGAAAAAAATAGAGGATGTAAAAGTGATTGGAGAAGAATACAAAGGCTTGCACAAGCTAAAGGGACATCCTAGACAAGCACTGGTTCACGAGTCAATTGAACTAAGAGAACTATAGCACGTAAGGCTTGCACATGTACACTACATAGCACTACCGATAACAAGAAAAGAATTCTCTAGACTGCGAGAGATCCAGGCAAAGCATGAAGGAATTTGCAAACAATGTGCACAAGGAAAGAATGCAAAGAAGATGTTTCCCAATAGTGAGAGAAAGTTCAAAGGAATACTAGAGATAGTACACTTAGAAGTATGTGGACCCATGTCTTCTATCTCATTAAGAGGGTATGTGTACTATGTTTCCTTTATAGATGATTTCTCACGCAAGTCTTGGATATATTTCTTAAAAGTAAAAAAATAGAGTTTTCAGTAAGTTCAAGGAATATAAATCCTTGGTCAAGAACAAAACTTATAGGAAGATCAAGACTATACAGTCAAGTAATGGCAGAGAATTCATCTCAGAATAATTCAAGGAACTCTGTAGAGAGTTTGGGATTAAGAGGGAGTTCATCACTCAAAAGATTCCTCAATAGAATGGGGTTGTGAAATGAAATAACAGAACCATCATGGAAGCAAAAAACGCAATGATTCCTAACCAATATATTCTAATGCACCTTTGGGAGGAGGAAACAAGAACAACTAATTATGTACAAAACCATATTCCTCATCGATTACTTGACAACAAGACTCCTGAATAGGATTTATCACGAGAGAAACCAGAAGTCGACCATGTGAGAATATTTGGTTTCTCGGTGTACATACATATCCAAAAGGAGAGAAGGACGAACCTAGATCCTTCTAGGAAAAAGGGTATATCTCTAGGATACAATGATACATCAAAATCCTACCAAATATACTTCCCAGGATTCAAGAATCTAGACATCAGTAGAGATTTAACCTTTGATGAAGACTCGACATACTTCAGATCCAGGAGGAAACCTATTCAAGAGGTCAAGGAACCTGAATATAAGAGAGCCCAAAATATGGAAATTGGAGAATCAATTCTAGAATACCATGAAGATCATGACATGGAAGAACCACAAGAGTTAGTAGAGATAATCCTTTATAAGGACTCCCACAAGAGGAAACCAGCATGGGCACGAGAGCTCATATGAGAAGCAGAAAGGTATGGCGCTCTAGAAGGAAAACATAGAGAGAGAACAAGGGAAAATACCTACAATATATATGTGTCCATGCTATGTGACATAATTGATAGAGAACCATCCACCTATGAAGAGGTTGCAGAAAATAAAGAATGGAAGGATTCTATGATCGAGGAGTATCAGTCGATCATGAAAAATGATGTCTAGGAGATAGTTCTGAGACTGGAAAAGAAGTCCATTGTGACTTCAAAGTGGATCTACAATATCACATATGATGCATATGGAAGCATGAAGAAATACAAGGAAAGGTTTGTAGCATGAGGCTTCTCACAGAAAGAAGACATAGACTATGAAGAGACATTTGCACCCGTGGTGAGGTACACTTCCATTAGGACCATACCTGCAATGGCAGTAGCTGTGAAATGGAAAATACACCATATGGATGTCAAGACAACCTTCTTGAATGGTGTATTCGAGGAGGAAGTTTATGTAGAACAACCACTGGAATTCAAGACACATGACAAGAAGACCCATGTGTGCAAATTGAAGAAAGATTTGTATCGATTGAAAAAAACACCAACGACATGGTACAATAGGATGGATAGCTTCTTGATGAGCATAGGATTTACCAAGAGTAAAGAGTATTCCAACCTTTACTTCAAGGTTGAAGACATAATACCAATGATGCTCCTCCTATATGTCGATGACTTGTTTCTAACAAGCAAAGAGGAACTAATTAAAGATGCAAGGAGGAGACTTGATATATATTTCAAGATGAAATACCGAGGTATGAAGAACTACTTCTTAGGCATGGAGGTGTCGCAGAGTGTAGATGGGATCTTCTTTTCCACAAGGAAATTATGCAGTGGAGATTATGAAGAGGTTCAAAATGTTGGACTGTAAGGAAATAGCCACACCTATGGCATCTAACTTGAATCTTTTGAGTGATGCTTCATCCGAGATGGTTAATTCCATGATGTATCATCAGATGATTGGCTCATTAATGTACCTAGAAAATACAAGGACAAACATATGCTTTGTGGTGCACACTTTGAGCCAAATCCTGACATATCCAAGACATGTTCACATTGTTAAGATTTCATATGCTTAGCTAGATATCATTAGTGTTTAATCCAATTTCACATCAATAGCATATGTAGAATCATTGAAAGAAACACAATCACAATATACACACAAATTTATCCTAGGAAACCCTTAAGGGGAAGAAAAACTGACAAAAATTTTCTATATAGATATATAAGATAAAAAACCGAAAGCAATTGCTCATTCTCCTTTATGATATATCTCTCTCTCTCTCTTATGCGCTATACACAAGTGAGTGTGTGTGTGTGTTCAACTGAAGAAAGCAAATTTTCTATTTATACTCTTTATGTCACTTGAATTTTTACCCTAATATGTTGGCCTTAACAAACTTACTATGCCGAATTTACCTAGGAAGACACAAAAGAGTATTATAACATATTCAAGAGGGTACTATTAACTCGACTTACAAGGGTGGTTGTACCTCATGACTCTATGAAGACCAAATACAATAGTAACATCTTGATAGAGGAATAAGACATCTCCCTTGGGTTACATCAGTAAATACATTTAGAATATTCTTCGAAGTTACAATATTTCAACACTCCCCCTTAACGAGAAGGGAATTCTACTGACACCAACATCATAAACTATAGGAGCAAGGAGAGAGAATATTCAACAGTATCAAGGTAATACATCTATACATTATAGGAATTTTTCTACAATCATGAGAAACTAGAATAGTTACTGGAACATCTTCAATATATTTAGTATTGGAACATCATCTTCTACAGAACTAAGTCTTCATCTTCTGCAACACTCAATCACTTGATCCTTTGGAGCAACACTTTGATATTCATATTGTTGTAGAACTATATCACTCAATCCTTTGCAATAACAATTTGATCTTCATCTTCTTGCAGCACTCGAACACTCAATACTTTGCAGCAACACTTTGATCTTCATCTTCTTGTAACACTCAATCAGTCGATCCTTTGCAGCAACACTACCTGCAGTACACATGATCTCTTTATGGGATGATCAATCCCTATAAATTTTGGACATAAGTCCAAGGATGATGCAATCCTCATCATCCTACTCCCCCTTAACAAGGAGCATCCACATAATCGACTAGCTATATCATCCGCAAATGAATGCAGTACCACATCATCTACAAATGACTGAAAATATTATCTGCAAATGAATGTAGGACCACATCATATGAAAATGAATGAAAAACTCATCTGCAAATAAATGCTGGACCACATCATCCGTAAATGAATACAAGACTCATCGTAAACCATCCTTATCCTGTTGTTGCTAGGACCACTCTCAAGATAGTGTTCTTGTCTATGGCACAATCCTACAAGTGAATGTAGGATGACTCTCCAAGAGAGAGTATCGTATATAGGACCATCCTCAATCGGTAAGGGATCGGACCAATCTTATTTAAGAGAGTGTTCTTGTCTGGAAGACCATCCTTAAGAGAGGATACTATCATCCACAAGTAAATGTCATACCTCACAAGCATCTGTGGGTGTTCTTGTCCTTTTCTGTACTGGTACATCACTGCCATCTCATTCATAATGATATTCTCATCATCACTCTCCCCATTTCCAGGGAGGTCCTTTTGGACTACACCAATCTTCTCACGAAAGTATTCAAACTTTACTTGAGATAGAGGTTTCATCAATACATTAGTAAATTTCTCATCGACACTCACATACTAGAGTTGTATAGCTCCCTTCTGTACCATATCTATTATGTTAAAATATTGGATTTATATTTGCTTTGATTTATCATGGAACATAGGATTCTCTGTCATCTTTATACAACTCTAGTTGTCACATAGAATCATTGTGGTGTCGAAATCCAAGAGAAATGGACTTGACATCAACTTCTGAATCCATATGGCTTCACAATTAGCAGAACATGCTGCTATGTACTCTACATCATTTGTGTTGAGAGAAACATTTGATTGTTTCTTGCTAAACCATGAGATCATGGTGGATCCGAGAAAATAACATCCACCTAAGGTGCTCTTTATATCTGTGGCACTTCCTTCCCAATTTGAATTTGTATATCCATACAATCTGTCGCGATGGTCTCTATCATAGTATAGTCCAATGTCTATCATACCTTTTAGGTACCTCATCACATGCTTTGCAGCTATCAGGTGAACACATCTAGGTTTAACTAGATAATAACTCAGGGAATTCACATCAAAGCATATATCTATGTTGGAGACATTTACCACCATACACACTCATTTTGGTCAGTTTGGCATAGTTAAACCACTATCCTAAGTTTTATTGACTTAATTGACATCAAAGGAGTACTAGATGACATCAGCATGAGCACACCCAAACCTACCTTCAATCAAGGAGGCTAACTGGAGCACTCTGAGGGTGATTTGAGAGTCATTAATGCCCCATATTGCTAACTGATGGTTAAAATAAGTTAAATAGAGCAGTGAAGGTGCCTTCCTTCATTAAATTGATTGTTTATTGATTATTTAATTAATTGGAGTAAACAAGGGTGCCTCCAACCACTTCTGATGGTCAGTTACACTTCAGTTAACTTAATTGGGGTTCATTGGAGTCATTGATGTGCTACCACTTGTTGGTTGGCTTGCAGTGACATGTGTATGAGCTTCTTTCAGTTAGACTCGGTCATTTATTGCACTTCGAGTTCAGTTAGGGATCAATTGAGTCAATTAGGGTTTTGATCAATGGTTAACTTGAGTGTTGACTGTGGCTTACATTCAATTAAGCTAGACTCACTCATTCAATTTGAATGACCTCCTTGGGAATTCAAATTGCTTTGTCATTCATGCTTGCATCATGATCATTGTATTGTATTACTCATTCTTTATTGATTATACAGAGTGGCTACTCATTGTGTAGCACTATTACACCATTTTCATGCCTTATTGTCTGAAATATCTTATGAGACTGTGTTTTATTCCCTAGATTACTATGAAAGATTAATAGGGTGTTATATCTCACGGTGGGACAAAGCTCAGATCTCTCAAAAACAAGTTTTTTGACAAATCTTGCATGAAAATTGAGCAATAGCTCAAAAAAATCCAGCACTGCACCAGAATCCAAGGCTTACCACTTAATACCCCAAGTAAGGAAATTGTTGATCAAGATTGCTTGATTGACTATGCCGAGTGTGATGAAAGCCTAAAATTTGCAGGATATCCAAACTTATGGTTCCCTTTTTGTTGTGATTTTTAAGTTTTTAATAGGTGAAAGCATTTGCTCTAGAAGATTCAAATGGCTTCTTCCATAGATCTTTTGACTCCGTTCAATTTTCACTAATGGAAAGGAGACAGATCCAGCTACATGCCAGAGGACTCTATAGGGTCACTATGGACACTGAAGAAGAGCCTGCTTCTGTGACAAACAAAGATAGATTCTTGAACAAGAAGGATGAAGCATTTAGATTCTTGTGCCTCTTTGTTTTTCAGGATCTTCTTTTCCATCTTTCGGATTGAAGACTCAAAACGAAATTTGGGACAAATTGGAAACTTTGTATGGAAATAAGGATGATTTGAGAGTTTACCAGCTCAAAAATGAATTGATTTCTCTCCAGCCTTCCAATTTCGAAACCATGAATTACTTTTTCACAAAGTTCAAGGACATTGTCTTACTGTTGTAGCAATGCAAACTGGATAAGGAGGATGATCTTCTCATCCTCGCCATACTCTCTAAATATGGAGCTCATTATTCATTTTTTTCTCTACATTCTATGCAGGGAAGCTCACAACCCTTGGATGGAAGATGCCTACACTCAATGCCTTCATTGAGTCCCTAACAAGTGAACATGATAAGCTTGTCTAGATGGGGATCATCAGATCCTCCCGTGATCAAGCCCTCCATGTCTTGGGTCCCAAAGATGTGAAAGATAAAGGAAATTAGTAGAAGAAACTGAAAACTAAATTTGAAGCTCCTAAGCCTAAAGTTGAAAACCAACAGCATGATGAGTCTTCCAGCTCAAAGAAGAACATAAGAAAAGGGCATCATGGAAAGGAAAAAGTCAAGTGTTCATACTACAAGAAGGGATTCCACCCTAGACATGCCTGCATGAAGAAGAAGCTTGATGAATCTACCTCTCTCCTTGAGATAAATCACATCAATCTTCCGGAAATATTTCGAAGGAGAGATCAGCAAGATCGAGAACCACATCATGAAAGAGGTCATGCCCTCATGGAAAGCACTTCGAATTCCAAAGCACTCTTGATCGATTCTAGAGCTTCAAACCACATGATGGCTGAAAGGGACTCCTTCTCATCTTTGGAGAATGGAAAATCCATCCCCATCCACATGGGAGATGACTCCACCATCATTTCAGAAGGACAAGGTACGGTTGATCTTTAGAATGGCTATTTTTCAAATGTTTTGTATGTACCGTCTCTAGCATCAAATCTCCTTAGTGTCTATTAGATGACACATACATGAGTTCCTAAGAGAGTATCTTTCAGCCTGAATGATGTTGAGATAATGGAATTTGCATCCAAGAAACTTGTTGCTAAAGGCCTTGCAAACCATCATGCAAAAGCCTATGAGTTTTCCCACTTTGTGGCGGATGCAAAGCCCACCGCACTGCTGACTCATGGAAATGAAGTTAGTAGACTGTGGCATGAGAGGTTTGGCCATACCAACTTCAAATATTTGCAGCAATTACAGAAAAACTCCATGGTTGAAGGCCTCCTGGTCATCAAGGCAACCACTGGAATTTGCAAGGACTGTGTGGTTGGAAAGCACCCTGAGCACAAGTTCGATCGGGGGAAGGCAAACTGAGCTACATGCATATTGGGGATGATACATTCTGATATTAGTGGTCTCATACCTATCACATACATTAATGGATCAAGGTATATTCTGAATTTTATTGATGATTTTTCCAGGTACACATGGGTCTTCTTTCTCAAAAAGAAGTGTGAAGTATGTGAAAAAATCACTGAACTGAAGGCCTTAATCGAGAATGCATCTAGGATTAAGATCAAGATATTGAGATATGATAATGTTGGGGAGCATGTCAGTAATGAGTTTTTTCACATATGCTTCCAAAGTGGTATTCAGGTCCAACATTCAATTCCCTACAATCCCCAACAGAATTGTGTAGCGGAAACGAAGAATCGGTCTCTCAAGGAGATGACGACCTATATGTTGGAATCAAAGAATTGGCTGCAAATTTGTGGGCTGAAGCCGAGAATGCTGCAGCATACATTCAAAATGGAGTTCCACACTCATCCATGAAAGGGAAGACTCATTTATAAGCATACTTCAGACAAAAACTGGATGTGTTGAACCTGCGGGTGTTTGGGTCCACTGCATGGGCCCGAATTCCACTTGATAAAAGAAGGGCTTTTCAACCGCAAAGCATAGAATGTCTATTTATTGGGTATCCTGATGAATAAAAAGGTTTCAATCTTCTGGATATCAAAACAAAATATATCATCATCAAAAGGAGTTTCAAGTTCGATGGGTTTGTTTAGGAGATGGAACTAGTGAAGGAGAAAACTGCTGAATTTCCTTCCTATTCTACTGAATATTTGGATGATGAAATTGGGGGTGATGACCCTAATTTGTATCCTATGATTTCTGATATCGGTGTGCAAAAAAAATCATATACTGAATCAGAACCTGAAGTACGAAATCATCTTCCCATATGGGCCCGACAGACACTCTCCTCCACAGGAGATAACATTGGAAATCCTGATGATCCAAGGAGAACCTTGTCTGATTTCCAAAGAGTAGGTATTGCGCTATCTTGTCATAATTATTTGCTGTCTGAAACTTGTTATTTGATAATTATTTCAGACCCAAAATCCTACTACCATGCTCGGAATGATCCGACATGGCAAGTTGCCATGGATGAAGAGATGAATTATCTTCAGAAAAACACTACTTGGGAGCTAGTTTCTCTTCCTCCAGGAAGGAAATTAGTTCAATGCAAGTGGGTGTTTAGGACCAAGGTTGATGCTGATGGAAGCACCTGAAAATATAAGGCAAGGATGGTGGAAAAAGTTTTCTCCCAGGTCCAAGGTGTGGACTACCATGAGACTTTTGCACCAGTTGCAAAAATGGACTCCATCCGCCTAGTTTTGGCAATTTTAGCATCTAAGCACTGGGAAGTGCATCATATGGATGTTAAGTCAGAATTTATGCATGGAGATATTCATGAGAAGATATACATGAATAATTCTGAGGGCTACATCTCTGATCCATATTTGGTTTGCAAGCTAAAGAAGTCACTATACGGGTTAAAACTAGCCCCAAGAGAGTGGTATTCCAAGATGGATGCCTTCCTTCTCTCGCAAAACTTCCAAAGGTTTAGATCAGATACAAATGTGTATATACAGTATTATAATGGTCATTTGATTATCATTTTTTTATATTTTTATGAATTACTGATCACAGGTAGCACAGTTGCTTCTATTTTAGTCATCAAAACTGCTCTCCACAATGCATTTGAAATGAGCGATTTGGGGCTCTTAAAAAAACATTTGGGGCTCAAAATTAAGAAACATTATGATGGGATAATGGTCATTCAATACAAATATATATCATACCTATTATTCAAGTTTAACATGGCTGAATGTAGGCCTGCACCATTCCCTTTCCTTTCAGGGATCATCCTTGAAGAAGGAAAAAACACACCTCCCATGGACTGCATTATTTATTGACAACTGATTGGTAGCTTGTTGTACTTGAAACATTCTTGGACTGATATATGTTATGCCATGAATTATGTATCAATATACATGCAGCAGCCCCATGATATTCATTGGAAGGCATCCAATAGGATCGTCCAGTATATTCAAGGAACCAGGACCTACGACATTCACTATGCTGCAGACTCCGAGCTAGAGCTGGTCGGATACATAGATTCTGATTGGGCGGGTGATTCTATTGATTGGAAGTATACTTACAGATATGTCTTCATGTTTGGTGGCAGCCCCATTTTCTGGTCTAGCAAAAATCAAGGCCTCCATAGCATTATCTTCAGTAGAAGCCGAGTATCGAGGAGCTGTGAATGCTTGCATCCAAGCAGTTTGGTTGCAAGGATTTCTTTTAGAGTTTTATATTGGTATTTATTTTTCAAGTTTCCTCTTTTGTGACAATCAAAGTGCTAATAAGATATCCACAGATCCAGTTACCAAGAAGAGGACCAAGCATGTAGAGATGCACATGCACTATATCAGAGAGCTAGTGCATGACAGTACCATCCTTATGCAATACTACATGACTAATGAGCAGATTGTAGACATCTTCACCAAGATATTTTTAGAAAAGAAGTTCACTTACCTCCATTCACTATTGGGGGTGATTCCATCAGGGTGATTAGACTACCTTCAATGTTCAGCTTAAGAGGGGGGGTTTCCCACTGGGTTTTCCCTCTTTTCCTCACTTAGTTTGTTTTTGAGCATTGTTTGAGTTTTAGTATTGTATAGGGTGACCTATGGCATTATTTTCCAGGGCCCTAGAATTTAAATTCATTTTATGTTTTCTACTCCTCCTGAGTATAGCTTAAGGGGGGGCGTTGGAGACATTTACCACCATACACACTCATTTTGGTCAATTCGGCCTAGTTAAACCACTATCCTAAGTTTTATTGACTTAATTGACATAAGAGGAGTACTAGATGACATCAGCATGAGCACACCCACACCTACCTTTAGTCAAGGAGGCTAAGTTAGCCTCCTCCTACATTTGGGGAGGCTAACTGGAGCACTCCGGGAGTGATTTGAGTGTCATTAATGCCCCATATTTGTAAATAGTGGTTACAATCAGTTAAACAGAGTAGTGAAGGCACCTTCCTTCCTTAAATTGATTATTTATTGATTGATTAATGAACTGGAGTCAACAGGGGTGCCTCCAACCACTTCTGATGGTCAGTTACACTTCAGTTAACCTCATCGGGGTTCATTGGAGTCATTGATGTGATAACACTTGTTGGTTGGCATGCAGTGACATGTGTCTAAGCTACTTTAAGTTAGAATCAATCATTTATTGCACTTTGACTTCAGTTAGGGCTCAGTTGAGTCAATTAGGGTTTTGATCAGTGGTTAACTTGAGTGTTGACTATGGCTTACATTCAATTAAGCTAGAATCACACATTCAATTTGAATGACATCCTTGGGAATTCGAATTGCTTTGTCAGTCATGCTTGCAGCATGATCATTGTATTGTATTACTCATTCTTTATTGATTATACAGAGTGGCTACTCATTTTGTAGCACTATTACACCATTTTCATGCCTTATTATTTGAAATCTCTTATGAGACTGTGTTTTAGTCCCTAGATTACTGTGACAAATTAATAACCTAGCTTGGTATTCGCCAGATACATCAATGACCCAATAATATATCTGTATTGAGTCACATCTACTAACTCTGGTGATTCTTCAGATAACAACTTCAGGTTGGTATCCATGGGTGTGGGCATGGATTTACAATCCAACATATCAAATATTTTTAATATTTCCAATGCATACTTTCCTAGGTTCAGAAATATTCCTTATGGTATCTACCACACTTCCAGGACAAGAAAATAGTGCATCAATCCAAGATCTTTCATCTCGAATTCTTCCGCAAGCTTCTTCTTGTAATATCCAATCTATTTCTCATTTCCTGTCAAGAATAATTCACACACATATAGTAATAGTATGACAGGTTCATCATCCATAACCTTAAGGTAATTTTTAGGGTCGAATTTACTCTTGGTAAAGCCCAAGATTTTCAAGAATATATCTATTATTCCATACCAAGATCTAGAAGCTTGCTTCAGTCCATATACAACCTTCTTCAACTTGCATACGTGGGTCCCTCTATCTTTCAATTCAAATCCTTGTGGTTGTTCGATGTATACTTCTTCCTCAATCACACCATTCAGAGTTTATGTCTTGACATCCATTTGGTGTAGATTCCACTTTATCATGTATGCAAGTGCCATGATGATTCTAATGTAATTGTACCTTACTACTGGCGCAAATGTCTCTTCATAATCAATTCCCTCTTTCTGAGAGAATCCTATGGACATAAATCTTTCCTTGTATTTTTCAATACTTTCATCAACTGAATGTTTTATCTTGTAGATCCACTTGGAATATGCCACACTCTTTCTTTTTGGTTTGGGTACTATATCCCAAACATCATTCTTCATTATTTACTGGTATTCTTCTGTCATTAGTTCTATCCATTCTTTCTTTTGTATAGCTTCCTCGTAACTGGTAGGTTCTTGATACAACGTCACACATGAAGGCTACATAATTGGAGAATGGATTTGATATCTTACTTGTCCTTGTGGAGCCTTATGGAGCTCTGTACCTTTTTTCTTCTTGTATTATTTCTCTTACCCAAGCATGTTTTCTCTTTCATGATATGTCCATAGTAGCGGCTCGCGAGGTTCTAGAATATCATGATCTTTTGATGCTTCTATTTCAGGAGAGGATGCAACTTCTACTTTTTTGGGAGGTACATCCTCTTTATGTACTTCTTCATGATGACAATTTTTGGATTTATTAAGAGTTGTTTCTTCATCAAACATTATATCCCTACTAATATCTATGTGATGGGACCCTGAAATGTAATCTTAAAGGATTTGGAGACTTCACAGTATCCAACAAATATTCCCTTCTTTATGAAGGGTCCAACTTGGTTCTCTTTTATTTTTGGAATGTGAACATATACTGTGTAGCCAAATATCTTGAGATGGCTCACTTCAGTCTTCTTTATTGTGGACATTTTTTCTGGAGTCTTGAATCGAAGGGCACAATGGGATATTCTATTCTACACGTAAACTTTTCTCCTTGCTACTTCAGCCCATAAATTCATAGGAATATCTTGATCATGTATCATTGTCTTCACTGCTTACATAATGGTCCTACTCTTTATTTCTGAAACACCATTATGTTGGGGAATGTAGGGAGTGGTCAGTTCCCTCTTATTTCCAGCTTCTTTACAAAAGGATTCAAATTCTTTTGAAGTATATTCTCCACCATTATTTGTTCTAAGTGTTTTGATTGTTCTTTCTGAATGGATCTTTATCAAGGCTTTGAATGACTTGAATTTCCTGAATACTTCATTATTTGTTTTCAAGAAGTATATCCATGTCTTTCTTGAATAGTCATCAATAAATGTAACATAATGTTCATATCCACTTAAAGATGTGGAGGGAATTGGACCACATACATCATAATGAATTAATTCTAAGGTACCTTTAGTCTTTGTTTCACTCTTTAGAAATGGATTCTAAATATTATTTCCTCTTACACATCCTTTGCAAGTTCCTTCATGATCGATATTCAAATATCATAAACTAGTTACTACTTTGATCACATATGGTAATTCCTTGTAGTTGATGTGAGAAATCATTCTATGCCACAATTCACTTGAGCTAATTATATCTTGGACAAAGGTTGTTTCTGAATGTCCCTTGAGTTTATATAATCCTCCTTCTTCACCAATGGAAACTCCATCTTCAGTTTATTTTCCTTTGGTCCACGTGAGTACTTGTCCATTTATAAAACAAACTCTATATCCTTTCTTATATAATGTTGAGATTGAAAGTAAGTTCTTCTTCAAACCTAGTAAATATATTAATTCCTTCATCTTCATGGGAGTTCCAGAGTAAATCTTGTAGCTTGCTTCACCGATACCTTTAATGGGATATTGATAGTCATCTGCTAATGATACTTTCTGAGGAGAGTTCTTCTCTTCAAGTCTTGATAGATTTTTCTTTGTCATGTCATGTGATTTGAAGAACCACTATCAACAAGCCATGTATCTTCTCCAGGTATTATAGACCCAGAGAGTGCATAGAATAGTACATATTCTTCTACATCTTCTTCTTTTGCTTGTTTCCTTCGAGGTATTTCCTCTTCTTCTTCATCCTCATCTTCAACTAGCTGTGCATGATGTATTTTGTTCTTCTTCTTCTTCAATGGACACTCTCTAGCAAGGTGTTCTTTCTTGTGACAATTATAACATTGATATTGGTAGTAGTCTTTCTTATTGACACAAACCCATTGACATGGTTTCATTCTCTATCGACACCCAAAACATGATGATCTCCCTGAGCACTGGCCTAGAAAGGTTTTACCCTGTCCAGCAACACCTACAAATAAAATGAGGTCTCACTCGAGATGTTCGAGGGAGAACCGTCACAACCAATTTTCCATAGTATTAAGGAGGACCATGAATCTATTGTCAGTTCAACACAACATTACTTAACATATCCAATAGTTTAGGTTATACATTAACATATTCATCTTGTCATTTAGTGCATCAAATAAACATACTTAGATCGAAACATAAACATCAATACATAAACAGATCTATCAATATAGCATCATTCATAATAGGAAAGCATAACATCATACACAGATCAACATCACAATGCAATATTCATCTACATTCACATCGCAGAAAACAAGAAAACATGAAGATGAAAAAAGACACAATGTTTTTGTCCAATCTCCATCATGTCATATTAACCTTCACAACAAAACATAGGTTCCCAAAAATAGTTCTTCAATTTATATCAAAACACAAATCATTGATAGGTTCAAGATCAAAAGATAGACATACGCTTGATCTCCAACAACAACCAACCCAAGATGACCGAACATTTGTGATCCTAAATCTATTTATAGGCTTGTGCATTTATATTGGTGGTCCACTTAAGTCAAATTCCTAACTACGTGTACCAAAATATACAAAATGATGACCATAATCCACATAATATGGTCAAAATATATAAAATATGGTCAAAATACTCAAAACATGACCAATCCGCCTTGCACGCCAAATTTCACCTTTGCATAGCATCTTCGACCTTGCACATCATCCTCGACGCTACGCAGCTAACTATCCTAAAAAATAGCTACCAATAGGCCCCCAACACAATCTTGTGGCTCTTCCTCGGGCCATGTCAACTAGAAATGGTGTAACGGCAGAACTTTAATTTGAAGTCCTCATACTACTTGGTGATCTCTTTGACCTGCTCCTTGATCTTCTCATGGATTTCTTGGCTTTCTGTCACTTCGTGCTCCAAAAGGTGCCCAACAATCTTTGCAGTGAAATCCCTTCAATCATCTCAAACTTCCTGCAACACTAAAACCACCTTCACTGAAAGCTTCGCTGCAATGTCCTGGAATTTGTGTTGCTATGTTGTGTGCCAATGTTGATGCTCCCTTCCCTTTGCAATGCACTGTTGTAAGTTCTTCAGCTCTTTTTCCTTCGTGATCTCCATAACTGGGGGCATTGCTTTGAGTGATGTCCTCAGTGTGGCCAATTGTCACTCGAATTTATGCAACGATATGGTCAGTTGCTCCAATTGTGCATATTGGACTACACTTCCCCAAAATTGTGTAGTCATGTTGGGCCAAGGAAAGTGTGCACACAACAAAGGGAAAAGAAGGCTAAGAAGGAATCAGCATAGAAAACATAGAAACATGCACGTGATGAAGGAAAGAATAGGAGGAAGCTGTGACAAGATGGTTGCGACGAAAAAGGAAGATCTAAGTTGATGGAAGAGGTAGGTAGAGAAGTTAAAGCTGGAAGGCAGAAGTCAAGGAATAATATAGAAGGACGAACCAACAGAAGAAGGAAGGACAATTTTGCGGCTTGTTATGACTGGCACAGACGAGCTGAAATATGTTTCCGTGGCTATTTAAAGCTATGGTTAATGTCTTCTAGGACTTTCATAGCTAGTTATGGGCCGATATTTATGTAACAGAAGATATTTGTAAGTTGTTGAGTTTGTAATAACTGAGTTGTACTCAGTCAACCCTGCATGGTCTTGTAAATATTGTAAATAGGATAAACTCATTTGGTATAAGGGTTCATTGGTTAGATAGGGAGAGGGGGTTAGCTATTATTAGAGCTTGTCGATGTTCCCAGTAATTATGTGATTTTAGTAAGTGGCTAGATGGTAGAAGTGGAAGGCTGTTGAGCTGCAGATCTTGCAATTGTGTGCGCAGACTGCCAGTAGTAGAGTAATCTGCAGTTGAGTGCATAGATATTAAGTAGAAGAGTCGATCCAGTATGTGTGCGGATCAATAGGAGTAGATGGAATAATAAACCAGAGAGCATGAGAGAAAGAATATTGAGTCTCATAGACATATATTAAGAATAGTCTACAGGTTGCAGACTGCAAGGTGCTATATCCAATTTTCATGCCAGATGAAGAGCACCTTTGTGGTTTTTCCCAAATGGGTTTCCACATTATTTCCTATGTTATATGAATGAACGATGTTATTGTTGAATGCCTATATGAATAGTTTCTTTCTTTTCATTATTACAGTTATTGTTGAGTCTATGTTGCAATATGGTTGTATATGAATGAATAACTTCCTAAGTTTTGGTTGGAAGAGTATGAATGAATCATGGCTAGGATGTTAAGTCAAAATATAGTTACACATTGTCTGTTGAGCATAAGGGAATGAATGAATTGCGATGTCTTCCCAGCTGTTGGGTTATGAGGATGAGGTTGTGTCACATGCTAGTCACAATGCCTCTTGATGTTGTTGTCGCACAGTAGTAAGACTCCATCCTGTCACCTTTATCAAGCTCTTTGGCCATGTGCCAGGGGACTACAATCCCTCGACCAACTATGGAAACATGGTTATGGAAGTTACTCATTATATATATCAGGTGAGACTACTCCTACCTCACAAGTGTTGCTGACTGATCTTGCTCTATCGGGCTAATGTCTTGTGGTAGCATGTTGGTATTGTGTTGTTGTTGAACCACAGGTCGATACAAGAAGGAGATTAAGACCAATAAATGGTTCCATTGTCGGGACCCTATTTGAGTCGAGGGAGATGCTGTGCGATCTGATAAAGAATGAGATAAATGATTGGTTGGATTCCAATATGCTGACATTCACACAAGAAGAGAGCGCATGATCCCAGTTAAGCGCAGAAAACGGGGTATACTGGTACATATGTTCTCATATTCATGATATCTTCTTTGCAGATTTTCCCATTGTGTTACACGAGTCATTGTCAATATTGGTAAGAAGTTGGACCAACTTCCAGAGAAGAGAAGCAGTCGAGTGGAATGATCAGCTGGTTCGTCAGGTAGCCAATGTAAGTAATGATGTCTCTAGAGTTGTTGACTTTTGGGTTGTCAGTATTTTGCAAGGATATATTACCGAGTTTGCAATAGAGGCTACAACCTCATATAGTGAGGCTGAAAGAAAATTTTTCCAAGGACCACGAGGAAGGTATCTATTATCTATCAGTACATGGATCAAAATGCTCGTTTATGAGAAGGGTATCCTACAGTTGATTAGTTGAGTTGTGCACCATGGAGGAAGGCTATGTCATAGGCGACCTATCAAGAAAATGGGAAATGGTGAGTTGAGATGTTCCTAGCAATTATGAAACCTGAACTAGAGGCTAGGTTCCTAACGAGTGGAAGGAAGCTCAGATATGGTAAAAGGAGAAAGAAAGAGGAAGGTCGAAGATATCCTAGTTTATTCGAGGAAAGTGAACATGAAATTCAGTCGCAGGTATACTAAGGATCTTGCGACAAAGAGGAGGACTATATCCCGATTTCGGAAGGAGCAGAAGACTCTGAAGAGTCTGACGAGACATCAAGGTTAGGACACAACTACATCACACCAGGGATAACACCAGAGGTAAGGTCTAGAGCCTCATCTCCTGAAAGAGTTATTAATACTGAGAGTGCTGGTACTTCGATTAGCGTGCAAGAAGAAGCACCTCCGTTAAATCCATTCCCAGAAAATATCGATGCCAACTCAATGGCTGGGAATGATATTCAGTTACCTATTCGAGTACACAGGGTACTCGCAAAAGACTGAACACCAAGAGCAGCGACTTACACAAATAGATCACATATTAACACACCGATATTTTGTTATGGTTAAAACCCTCGAGAGGGAAACGATACATGGCCCCAACCAAATAGGTACTTGGAGAAATTTATTATGCAAAAGAAGAAAGTTACAAATGAGCTTCTCATAATCGATCAACTAGCCAAGGACCCTCCATGCTCTTTGAATAGAGATCAGGGACCAATCGGGTGTTAAGCCATTGATTAATGGTAGGTATGATCTATGAGAAGTTCAATTGTTAGATCACTTTATGTCTAGCACATATCGTGACCGTCGAATTAGAATATTTACAAATGCATACTAATGCATACTAAAGAAACACACTTTACCTTCTGAAAATATTACACAAGTTGATCTTAACTAACTCCTAAGTGTCTAAATATCCTAACATCCCGCCCTTAAGAACAACTTGTGATAGGATTGAAGGAAATACAAAAGTGACACTATTAGGAGAAGGAAGGATGAATTAGAGCCTATCCCCCCTTAATGAGAAATTTCTAAACTCTTAACATAGACTGAAGTTTAGAAAAATTTGCTTCTGTAAGAGACTTGGTGAAGATGTCTGCAACTTGATCATCTGTAGGGAAATAGAGCATTTTAAGAACATGATCATGAACAAGATTTCTGATAAAGTGTATATGTAGCTCAATGTGTTTGCTGCACTGATGTAGAACTGGATCTTTGGCAAGCTAGATGGCACTTTGATTGTCACACAAAAGTGGAGTAGGTTGTTGCTGCTTGAATCCAAACTCTGATAGGATCTATCGAAGCCATAAAGCTTCCTAACTAGCATTAACTGCGGCTTGATATTCTGCTTATGCTGAAGAAAGAGAAAGAGCTTGTTGTTTCTTACAAGCCCAAGTGAGAGGTCCAGATCCCAGACTGAAACCATAACCTGCAATAAACTTTTGATGATCAGGATCACAAGCCCAATATGAATCAGTGAAACCAACCAACAAAGGTGTCCCCCCTGTACTGTAATGAATCCCAAACTGATTTGTACCTTGAATATATTGAAGAATTCTTTTTGCTGCTTTCCAATGACTTTCATGAGGTTTTTGAATATAACGGGAAACACAACCAATGAAAAAGGAAAGGCCAGGATGGGAATGAGTCAAGTATAAGAGACTACCAACAAGATGATGATACGAAGTGGCATCTACTTCAGGGGAAGTACAAGTGGGAGAAAGTTTGAATCCATACTAGAAGGGAGAAGGGGCTGGTTTACAATCTTCCATGTGAAAGCGATTAAGAATGTCACAAGCATACTTTGATTGGGAAATAAAGATTCCTTCGTTGGTTTGCAAGACTTGGAGACCAATAAAATAATGTAAATGTCCTAAGTCCAACATTTCAGAATTTTGCTTAAGACTGGATTTCACATGGGTTAAAAGCCTAGGGTCACTACCAGTGAGGATAAGATCATCAACATAAAGAATAAGTATGATGAGATGGTTTCCTACTTTCTTGGTATATACATTGGGGTCAGAATGGCATCTAGAAAAACCAATGTCAAGGAGAAATCTATCCATTTTGGCATACCAAGCTCTAGGAGCTTGCTTAAGGCCATGTAAGGATTTCTTAAGGTGACGGACAAGGCTAGAGTTATTCTAAACATATCCAGGAGGTTGTTCCATGTAATATTCCTCCTTTAAATCACCATGTAAGAAGGCATACCTGACATCCATTTGATGGACTTCCCATTTAATTAAGGTTGCAAGGGAAAGAACAAGGTGGATGGGGTTCATTTTTGCGATAGGAGCAAAGGTTTCATTGTAGCCAATCCCTTCAACTTGGAAAAAAAATTTGGAAACTAACCTTACCTTAAGTCTTTAAACACTTCCATCAGATGCATACTTAGTTCTGTAGACCCGTTTACATCTGACAAGTTTTCTTACTTTTGGAAGAGGAACAAGATCTCAAGTATCGTTCGCCATTAAGGAATGATAATCTTCATCCATAGCTGCATCCCAATCTGGATTTCCTGAAGCTTCTACAAAAGTTTTTGGATCATGATTCTCAAAAACTTGAGCCAAAAGAGAAGAGTCTCGCTGAAATTGAGACCGTGTTTGACGTTGATCTCTAGGATCACCGACAAGATCACCGGCTGCTTCACATGTTTAATGGACCCATCGAGGAAGCATTGGTGCTGGTGCAACTAGAGGAACATGAGAAGGTGGAGGTGGATTTTCATCCTCACTGTCATCATCTAAAACTGGATTTCGAAGCCTGTGAAGGAAGTTCGAAGTAGAAGAAGGCACAATCACTGAATCAGGCTCGCAGGACAAAGATGGCACACTGCCAAGTTAGGATCGTAGGCTAAGATATTTTCATCAAATTTAACATCTCTTCGAATGATTTTATCGTGAGAATGTGGCTAAAGAACTCTATAACCTTATACATCTTTAGAATATCCAACAAATATGCACTTCTAACTTTTAGGTTGCAATGCTTTCATTTTTCATCCAGAATGTGAGCCCATGTTTCACTACCAAACACATGGAAGTGAGTTACATCTGGTTTAATTTTGATTCCATGCTTCTTCCAATGTTATACCTTGTAAAACTTTAGTGGGTGTGTGATTAACTATGTAGTTTGCACAATTTATGGCCTCAACCCAATATTGAAGACTTAGTCCCTTAGATTGGATCATACAATTAGCCATTTCTTTTAAAGTGCAATTCTTCCATTCAGCTACACCATTTTGTTGTGGTGTATATGGAATAGTGTGTTGTTGTTGGATTCCTTGTTCAATGTAGAAAGTAGTGAAATTTTTGTTGACATATTCTCCTACATTGTCAGATCTTAACTTAATAATTTGATGACCATATTATTTTTCAACAAGGGCCTTGTAGGCCAAGAACATGTTAAATACATCACTTTTAAGTTTTAGGAAGTAAACCCAAGTGTGTCTGGAGTAGTCATCAATGAAAGTTAAGAAATATTTGAAACTAGAAAAGGAAGCAGATGGAAGAGAACCACACAAGTCACTATGCACAAGCTCCAAGGGAACCGAGGCATGCCAAGAGGCACGTTTGTCAAAACTGTCCTGATATTTGTTTTGAGTACACAACCGAAACAAGCACCATCCCTGGAAGATACCATCGGAATACCAGTCACCATATTGTCTTTACATAGTTTTTGCAATGAGCGATAATTTAAGTGACCAAATCGCTCATGCCAATTTTTTCTCAAGTTATCACTATGAGCAACAAAAACAAAAGGAAAAGGTGATGACCCAAAGCTGTTAAATTTGTACAATGTGGTAATATCATCAACAATTCCAGTAGCAAGGACATTTTGAGTATCTTTAAAATCCTTAATTACAACTTGGTGAGGTGTAAATGTCACGGTTTTTCCTTCACCCGAATGCGTAATTTGATAGATTGATAAAAAATTGCAAGAAATTATTGGAACACATAGTACATCACTAAAATGACCATTTTCTACTGGAACTGTTCCAGATCCTACAACACTTAGAGATCTTTCATCAACAACAATTATTTTTTTGGTGTTACATTCATGCATCGTAGAAAAGATGTCTTGATCCTTAGCCATATGATAAGATGCTCCAGAATAAATGAGCCATTCATTTGAAGTAGAAGCAGAAGATGCGGTATAAGAGTAACCAGAAGCACAAAGTGTATGTCCATGAGAGGTAGATTCTGAAGATGAATCTAGGATGATGTGTGCTTCTTCATTGTTGCTTCCAAGGCTGCCATCTTCTTGAAACACTTAGATTCATCATGATTATCTTTCCCACAAAATTTGCAATGACGCTCAGTCTTCTTTCCTTTTGGCTTGGATCCTTTGTCATTTTTTGAAGAAGGAGTTGACTGAGATGGTTTGGGACCTTTGTTTGGCTTATTATTGCAAAAATTTTGTTTCTTGGGAATCTTGGAGTTTTCTTTCTGTTGGGACAATAAGGCTTTCTCAAATGTATCTGCATTGTTAATTATTTCGAGATGAATGAACTTATCTTGCTCTCTAATTAAGGAATCACAAAAGGATTCAAGACTAGGTTCTTGATAGCTAGTTGTAGTCAAGTATTCTTTCATGGAGTAAAATGTAGATACAAACACAGAATATGCAGGTCCAAGTTTGGAAAAAATATGATAAATACATTGTTTGTCTTCTTTCTTAACCTTGTATTCTTCACATAAGATTCTAAGAGTTTTATAGTTAGATAAATAATCTTGAATGCATGAAAAATAACTTGGATTCAAAGAAATCAACTCATTCTCAAGTTGATGACCTTGAATTTCATTATGTTTACCAAACAGAGACCCCAACTTTTCCCAAGCTTTATCAGGTTCATCAATTCCAGATATGTGGAATCGCAAATTAGTAGAGATTGACATCCCAATCAATCCACGATCTTTGTCACATCTATTTTGTCATTTTGTTTTCTTATCATCATCAGTGGGTTCTATTTCTTTCCTTGAGGTAATTCTGAAAATTCCCCTACTTCGTAGAGCATCCTCCATATGAGATTTCGATGAGAAATAGTTAGAACTGGTAAGTATAATATCACAAGGGCCGGCCATATTGTAAAATAATGTCTAAAAGAATAGAAACTAACTGTCTGGATGCAAAGAGCTAAAAAAATTAGGTTGTTTAAAAAAAATGGCACTGAAAACTAATTCTGGATGATGAAGTTATGCTTGATCAAAGAAAATGTTGAAGATGTCCCCAATAGTGACATGGGAGATATTAACTTCACCAACTAAAAAAAAGAACCCCCTTCTTCCTAAGACAAACCTTTGACAATCACTTTCAAGAAAGTTGCTTTTAAGTGAATCACTTTTCTAAAATAAGTGATGTTCACTTTTACAATAGTGTTACTTTAAATAGTGCAACAATAAATTAGAAGACTTAAGTGACTCACTTTTTATTTTATTTTATTTAAGTGAGATGCACTTTTACAATAATGTAACTTGAAAATAGAAATTGCATGCACTAAAAAGTAGCTTAATAAGACTTGAACTAAATACCTATTAAGAAATAAAGCAACTTTGAACCAAGTAAGCTAAGTTTAAAAGGTACATAAAAGAAGGGAATGAGGAAGGGGGCATTTTTTGGTTTTTTTACTCTTCTCTCTTGGTCTCCATGCTTAACTTTTTTTTCCTGCAAATAAAAAAAAATGAAAAAAAAATGTTTTAGACTATGGGGTTAGATCTTGGTTAGCTTTCCCATAAAATCTGCGTTTTCAATTTTTCTCATTGTTTCTGATTTGTCTCGGTCACACTAGGTGCACGAAAAAGAGCATACATAGCCGAGAAGACAAAAAAAAACATTCCCTTTCTATTTCTCATTCGCCACAATCGTGCAAGGTGTATGGAAAAGAGCATATTCAGCCAGGGAAGGCAACAGTCCAAGACTAGAACAATAAAGATATAATAATAAAACTGATAAAATATGAGAGATTTAAAAAAAAATTAAACAAATTCGTCACTATAACATTATACGATCAGATTTGCCAAAATGGGTGTTTTTGGATCAAATAGAAACGATTTTCAATGAAACAAAAAATATTTCCCAATGGAAACGATGCTCCAGATGCAATGGAATAGCTCACATATGCCACAAATGCATAGAAATTATAGAAACAGAAACCCTTTCAAAGTTTCGGCAACATCAGTCCAAGATGTTAATCACAAACAGAAGCGGCTCTTCATAAACGCTCTGATACCATGCTTGAGTACACAGGGTACTCCCAAAATACTGAACACCAAGAGAATCCACTTACACAAATAGATCTTAGATCAACACACAGATATTTTGAAGTGGTTAAAACCCTCGATAGGGAAACAGTCCACGGCCCCATCCAAATAGCTACTTGGAGCAATTTATTATGCAATAGAAGAAATTTACAAATGAGCTTCTCATAATCGATCAAATAGCCAAGGACCTCCATGCTCTTTAAATAGATATCATGGACCAATCGGGTGCTAAGCCACAGATCAATGACAGGTATGATCTAAGAGAAGTTGAACTGTCAGATCACTTTATGTCTAGAACATATCGTGACTGTCAGATTAAAATATTTACAGATGCATACTAAAGAAACACACTTTATCTAATAGAAATATTACACAAGTTGATCTTAACTAACTCCTAAGTGTCTAAATATCCTAACATTACCCACCTTCAATGGCAATGGATCAGAGGATCCAGAGCAGCATTGGTTCATCTGTGAAGTTGTGTGGATGGTTCGCTTAGTTAAGAACGCGGACTTAAAGAAAGCACATATGATCACTACTCTACGAGGTCCTGCAATAGACTAGTTTATGAAGTACTACATAGTTCCATTAGGAGCATTGCAAAAGACCCTTCAGCAAATAAGGGCTGCGATGATATTTGAGTTCAGAAAACCTAAGTTTGAGTCACAGTGTATCACTGAGATCAAAGAGATAAAACAAGCATTAGCAGAGATACTATGGGACTTTGATCAAAGATTTAAAACTTTGATGCCCAAGGTAAGTTTCAAGATGTCAGATGTTCAACATAAAGAGTGGTTCATTGCTGCATTATTACCACACATTCGAGGGCCATTGATGCAACAAAAGATCAAATCGTAGACAGAAGCGCTAGATTTGGCAATGAAGCTGGAGGCCTCACCGATTGGTGACGGTGTTGTTGGCATGGTTCAGATTCATTCACAGTTGAATAATTTAATGATACAACTTCAGGACATTAAGAAGGGTAAGGAAGCCCATGAAGACTTGTGGTGCACGAAATGTAGAATGGACGGACACAATACGGATAACTTCCCGACCTTCATGAATTATGTCTCATCCTATGTGCCAAACCCATTATATGGACATGGACTACCTTGGTGTCGCATATTCCAAACTAGAGGCCATCGTGACGAGGATTGCCTATACCTACAAAATATTGCGAGTACCCCAGTAAACTGGTTCTGTAAATTTTGCAAGTCAGTAGGGCATGAAGAGAAGGATTGTAGATCATATCAGCTCTTGAAGGAAAAGATAGTAGACACATACTCAATAAAGAATGAGGGATAGGCCCAGGATAAACCCATGCAAGCACCATATCATCCTCCGCAGTTCCCACATAATCAATATCAGAACTAATACCAACCACAGTATGCACCACAACAACCATATGCATAGCAAAATCACTATCATCTGCAATATCAACAGAATTAGTACCCCCCACAGCAACCACACCCTCAGGGAATGGGTGGTGGAAAATTCAGAGGCAGAGGAGGTGGAGGAGGATTTTGTCGAGGAAGAGGTCAGGTTACATACTATAATTATGGACAACTAGGTCACTATGCTAGATATTTCCTAGAACCTGGAAAGAAATGTTCGTACTGTAAGGGACAGGATCATAATGTGGAGCAATGTCCACAGTTGATTGCGAAGTGGCATGCCAGGACCATCACAGTTCCTACTCCTGCACAAAATCCAAATCCAAATCCTAAATTTAATGTCTAGATGATTGTCGTTGAACCAAGATACCTGAGCATTGCTGTCTTAACATGAGGAGGTTCTAAACTTGGAGCTAATATGGAGATTCCACAAGAACAACTGTAGCGGCAGGTTCGACCTGCGACACAGAAGAAGGTGTCATTCGACATCCAGAAACAAAAGGAAGTATTCTTGGACGCGCAACTAGAATTTGTGGATTCAGAAGTACCATCAACTTCCGAAGAAGTCAGGGGGATGCCGAAACAATTTCAGCACCTATTTTAGAAGAATGTCCCACAAAAGGTTAGTAAACTCAAATAATTTCTGTCAAGTTTCTTAGCACTAATTCAAGACAAAGATACCATTGCATAACTACAAGCACTGATAGAAGAAACACCAGTAGAACCACAACCTAAAAAAAGAGTTAACCAGGTTAGAAAGAAATTCAAAATTGGCGCGAGTTAAGAATGACTGCGTAGATAGGAGATTATGATATGGAATATATCATTTTAGACCTAGGTTTTTATGTCAATATTCTGACATGAAAAACTTGGGAAAGTATGGCTAAGTCGCACTTGAACTGGTCTCTTATCCAGTTTTGACTTTCCAATTAGGTAAAGATTCTCCCAATTGGTAGATTGAGTCAAGCCCCTATTGACATTGAAGGATTTCTCACATTTGCAAACTTTGAGGTCATTAACATTGTTGATGACACAAATCCATAGCCCACACTACTGGGAATAGATTGGGCCATATACAACCAGACCATTATAAATTTTAAGAAAAGAATACTCTCATTTGAGGATAACGAGATGAGAGTGGTGTCTCCCATTGATCCTTTGGAAGGACAGAGATATGTTGACCCTCTCTATAATGAGGAACAAGGTGACTATCTCGACCAGATCTACAATGTCACGAATATGCAAGAATATTATGTCAATCTGAAAGTGGATGGAAACCTGAGTTGGAATAGTGCTAGTTCTTGCACATCTAACTCGAGGGAAGCCTTGAAGAATTGGAAAAAAAGGCTACATGAGTTCTCCATGAGGAGGTGTACGAGGATTACAAGGTCCATGTGAAGGGTGGAAAATGAAGTAAGAGAGCTTCCCACCTATGAAGGTTTACCTAACCTTGCGAATTTTCTCATTGCGTTTGAAGGACTCGTCATAGAGTCGCAGTGCTTTTCAGCACTAGGTCATGTACTGAAGGCTATGCCAGCTAGAAGGTGGGGTACACACAAGCAGTTCATTACGGAATGGCCCCAATGCAGAATATTAATGGAAGTCAGACTCGGCGAAGAGGTCACCACAGTAACTCATCAGTACAAAGGATTTTCAAGCCCTGTTGAGCACATAAATCAGTGTCGCACTATATTTGCAGCTTACCCATGCTAGGAATGGGTCTACCATTTCATTCATACCTTGGAAATGATCCCAAGAAGCTGGTACAAATTTATGGAGTTGTGAAAAGGTACTCAGGATTGGGACGAGGTCACCAAACAGTTCGGACACACATTCGAGTTTGTTGATGAGCAACCTACATTTGATGCTATGCTTCAAGTAATCAAAGGCCATATATTTTCTCAACTTCTTGTCGAAGGGGAAAACTCTCACCAGATCAGTGTGACCATCCAATAGTGGATGGCCTATTACAACCTAACAAGAGATCCAGATGATGATCCGACTAACATAAACATACCGAAATTAGAGGGAACACACATAGTAGAGGGAAGTGGTA
Organism: Pseudotsuga menziesii; assembly: GCA_001517045.1. NCBI lineage: Eukaryota > Viridiplantae > Streptophyta > Pinopsida > Pinales > Pinaceae > Pseudotsuga > Pseudotsuga menziesii. Next base: position 434,285 of record LPNX010521495.1, read on the forward strand.
TTTCAAGCAACCAGTTCCTAAATTTGTTGAAGATTAAGAAAGTAAATATTGGGTTGCTTGAGAACCCAAAGTTCACCAATATAGGAGATTACTAGGATGAAGAGACTGTCGCAAATATCACAGACTTGCTACATGAGTACCAGAACCTGTTCCCTACCAATTTTTTAGAGATGAAGGGAATAGTAGGAGATTTGGGAGAAATGAAAATACCCCTCTGACCAGATGCTAAACCTAGTCAACAATGACTGTATAGGTTGAACCCCAGGTATAAGGAAAATGTCAAAATATAATTGGATCACATGATCGATGCAGGAATCATTGAGCCTGTCAAAGAATTAGAGTGGATCAGCACTATAGTGATCCAAGATAAGAAGACAATGGGTGAAGTCAGGATTTGTGTCGACTTGAGGAAGCTGAACGATGCATGCTTGCACGATCCATTCCCAACACCATTTATAGATGAAGTACTTGAAAGCGTTGGAGGAAAAGAGATGTATTCACTCAATGATGGATTCTCTAGCTATCAACAAGTCAGGATTGCACAAAAGGATCGATACAAAATCAAATTCGTCACCGAATGGGGACACTATCAGTTTAAGGTAATGCCCTTTGGACTGAAGAATGCACTTGATATTTTTTCTAGAATGGTAGTTTCTTCTTTTAAAGACTTTATTCATAAATTTATTGAAGTCTACTTTGATGATTGGACTGTGTTTGGTCTATTAAGAGACCATATTGAGAATCTGCGCATGATGCTGGACTGATGTCACCAGTATCAGATCACATTTAATTCAAAAGAATGTATTTTCTGTGCACCATTGGGTGTAACGGTGGGTCACGTCGTATGTCGCGAAAGTATTTTGGTCGAACCAACAAGGATTGTGATTATTCTTGATTTACCACCACCTACACTAGTCACACAACTCAGATCATTGCTAGGACATACATGCTACTATAGGAAGTTCATCAGGGGCTATGCAGCGATTACTGCAGCTATGGAGAAACTATTGAAAAAGGATGTAAAGTTTCAATGGACAACATCTTTCCAGGAAAGCTTATATAAACTCAAGAAAGCAGTGGCCACTATGCCAATACTTGTATTTCATGATTGGAAGAAGGAGATTCATGTGCATGTCGACACATCATTTGTCATGCTCGGCATAGTGTTGACAAAACTAGGAGAGGGTGCGCTTGGCCACCCTATTGCTTTTACAAGTAGGAAACTATTGACAGAGGAAAATAACTACACAATTATAGAATGAGAATCCCTTGTTATGGTCTACATGATTCAGAAGTTATGACACTATTTGTTGGGTGGGCATTTTCAGGTGTACACTGACCATTCAGCGCTGAAATACCTAGTCAACAAGCCAGTGTTGGGGGGGGGGGGGATCTATATATGGATTCTCTTATTTCAAGAATTTGACTTTGAGGTCATTATTAAACCTGGTCGACTGAATGTTGGGCCGGACCACCTGTCAATAATAGAAAGTGGTGAAGATCCAACCAACATAGAAGATAATCTACGTGACACACAACTATTTACGATCACTATGATGGACGATCAGAACAAGGAATTTAACGCCATCGTCCACTTTTTGAGTACAGGATATGCACCTCTAGGATTTTCCACAAATTAGAAGAAGCACTTGGTTGTCAGAGCTTCTGATTATACATTAATCGTGGGACATTTATATAATCTAGACACAGATGAGGTACTATGCCGATGTGTTTTCGACTATGAACAACCTTGGGTTATGAGCGAAGCACGTGTAGGTATCGTCGAAGGACATTATGCTAGAAAAGAAACAATGCACAAGATATTACAAGCAGGATTATGGTGGCCAACCATACATATGGATACTAAGAGCTTCTGTAGGCGCTGTGATATATTACAGAGAACAAGAAAACTGTTGTGCCACAACGAGATGCCACTGGCACCGTAGATAACTCTCCAAGCCTTCGATAAATGGGCTGTTGATTTTGATGGAACAATTATTCCACCAGGAAAGTGGACTGGCATGTGCTATATTATAACTATGACAGACTACTTGACCAGATGGGCTAAAGCAACTCCTATTAAATATTGCACTGCTGCGACTGTGGCAAAGATCATATTTGAGAATGTGGTGACTAGATTTGGATGTCCAAAATTTTTACTACGTGATCAAGGTACGCATTTTTTTAACAAAGATGATTGCTGAGCTTACTACAGAGTTTCAAATCTAGAATAAGAAAATGACACCATATCATCCTCAGGCAAATGGAATGGTCGAAGTGTTCAACAAGATCCTAGAGAATGCATTGACCAAGGTATGCAACATGCACCGAGATGATTGGGATCAGAAAGTCTCAGCTATGCTATGGGAATATCGTACAACTTTCAAGCGACTGACAGGGCACACCTCATTTAGATTGGTATATGGACAGGAATTTGTTGTACCCATTGAGTACATTGTGCCAAGTCTAAGAATTGTTGTGCTGACAAAGATGACCTATGGGGATGCGGTCAAGAAAAGGTTATCACAACTTGTTTAGATGAAGGAAGAACGCTTCATTGCAGGCTATCATCAGACTATGGATAAGCAAAGGAAGAAAGCATGGCATGACCTCCATATTCAGGTCAAGCTGTTCAAAGTCAGAGGACTTTTGTTTTTGTATGACAACAAGTTTTTCAAACACCCGAGAAATCTAAAGAAACATTAGCTCGGGCCCTATGTGATTGTGCACATCACTGATGCGGGAACAGTAAAACTTCATAAACTAGATGGAACATACGTCTTGGGAATGGTGAATAGTAGCCTCCTGAAGAATTACTACAATGGTTGTGACATTCCTGGCTTGGACTGCGCTGTGAAAAAAAAAAGCGGGAAAAGAAAAGAAGTGGGATACTATTATGTCGCACGTCGGTGACAAGCACATGCAGAAGTGCAGGAAGAAAACATAAAGCACAATAAAAGAGGGAATGACAGGCTAGATGGCATCCGAAATTTAAATAAAATATCTGGAAAATATTGAGGTAGGTATGACAGCTCAGAGACATAAATTCAACAAGATCCAACGAGAATGACAACGTGGTTTTCGGTCTTGTCAGACCACTTTGACATAACTTCCATAATGGTGCTGACAAGTACAATTCATAGATCAATTTGTGGAGTTAATGAAGGAATGCATCGAATGAGAATCCCATGTGATCAATTGGGCATTCACCCTCGAGTACATGATGATTGCAGAGTCTCTAGGAGCGTATAAATACAAGGCTTTTCCATCAAGCATCATTTTACGCATAGAGAGAGCTAAGAGAACTAGAGCTGAGCAATCATAGAGCCAAAGTCTGTCACACAGTCAGCCAACACCCATGGTAATTGATATCCCCAGTGAGAGTGAGCCATCCAACACAATCGTTATCTATGGTTTCCCAATCAAAGAAGAAGAATAATACAATCACTGTAGGTATAGAAACCATAGCCACATCCATAGGCTGATCTGATGGTGAGAACCAGAAAACAAATTGCCTCGACAACCGCGGCTGCACCTCACCCTGGAACTTCCCCTTGACCTATTTCCACTCATGTTAACATTTTGACCCCTGGGTCATGCCCTGTGCCATAGAGGATGCTTCTGGATCGATCGACCATACTTGGTCAATGTCGAGCTTATTGCTACGATAACAGGCCTACCAAAGGAAGGAGACAACCCTGCTCCATATTTGGCCCACATAAACACCACCAAGACGAAGCAGAAGCATAAGATTCAATGCACAAATAGGGGCTTCCTGATTGGCCCCATTGAAGACACCAATGTAAGGTTCACCACACGGCTCCTATCTTGTAAGCTACTACACAAGATGAGGCCCACTCAGTGCACTGCGAGAACAATCGAGCTCAGAGAGCTATGTGCACTAGGTGGGATTTTCAATTGGTTGTGGTTCTTGTTGAATCAGCTGAGAGATGATGCCATGCAGGCCTAGGAAGATCCCAACTACAAGTTTCATTACTCTTGGATTCTCATGTTACTCTACTTCACTCTATGGGCCAACCCACTGGACTATGTGCCCGTAGATGTTCCACTGCCTTGCCATGGTGCAAAGTACCAAAATTTGTGGGAAAACAAGAAGGAAAAAAATTGAAAGAAGGATAAAACCATCGAGTTCTTTTTGCATGCAGAGGAGCTGCATAAGGTTATCTATTGATCTCACCAACTCTAGAATGTGACGGTGCACAGGTACGGAACCTTCATCAATTTCCAGGCCAGTGCCCATAATACGGTTTTGGACCCAAAGAAGTAAGTGCACAATGCAGGGTTCATGATCATCAAAGCTGATGTCGATGACATTGTTAAGGAGCGGCTTAAGGAATGGCGTGAACCATTGGTAGAGCTGCTACTTGAACACTAGAACGAGGATACCCACTAGTCGACCATGATGATGGCGAAGGTAATGGCCAGGACATATAGGGAGGCAATGACAAAGATAATTAGTTCCAAGAACAAGAAGGAAAATATGATAATTATGGAGGGGATGGCTTGGATCATGCTGATTCTGAGTGCACACCTACCCTGGAGCAGATCCCAACCCAAGCGCAAACGCAATGACCAGGAACAGAGCCACAACGCAAGAAGAGGAAAGTTGACAAAACAGCCAACACAAATACCTTTATTGAGGAGGATGTCCACGTGATAGAAAAAGTTGTGGCAGATGTCGCAAGGATCAACCTCGCCACTTTGAGAACACAGTGGACAAGTGTTATTGATCAGGTGTCGTAGGGCCTTAATCAGCTGGTATATGCCATTAACAATGTCAAAACCACTATGGAGGGTAAGACATATGGCATAGATCCAAGTGTTCCGATAGTCACACCAGAACTGGAACAATTGAGTTTGATATAGACAGGAATGTGTTCAAGGACATGCACATAGAGACAAGAATGGTTAAGTTTGATACAACCATGCATGGGTTCAAGGACATGCACATAGAATTCTCCAAACTAAGCTTGCAAGAAGTCTATGATATCCAACAGACAGCCATGACTGAAATATGGCTAAGGGAGAATGATGTTTCCTATTATGAAATAAAGCAGAAAAGGAATGCAAAGGCAGGAAAGGCCCTCCTTCGGGACAAAGAGCATTAAATTGTTGCACATGAGTACATTAGGGTTTCACTCGCTGATACCATCAAGAGTGCAATGGAAAATATCCCACCTAAAGCGGGCCAAGAGGAGGAATATTCAACAACTAAGGTTGCCTGATTCTCATGCGTTGCAGTGGAACTAAAGAAGTAGGTTGAGGAGATACAGGCTAGGGAGGTACTGAGCACACCTTCGGAGGTACTCAAGGAGAGACAAAGAGCCGCATCTGAAGTTGCTGGGAAGATTATCGAGGGAGAAACACTATGCATGAAGGCAGTTGAAGTCATTTCCGCAATCTGGGTAGCACTTCTATAATATGAGGCTGGAGAAAAGCTGAGGGAAAGTGCGTGACAGCTGGATGAGAAAATCACCGTGGAAAAGGTAGACATGAAGAAGCTGCCACTTCATAAAAAGGTTGCAAAAATGACAAAGATCAAGCGGTTGCAACAGGAAGTGCAAGCTATTCATGATCAAGAGTAGACTAGGGAAGCTGAGGTGGAGACACGTCAGTTAGAGGTTGCGCAGCTCACAAGCCTTATTCAGCATGTGCAACAGAAGCTTCGGTTGATCGTGCAGTTAGTAGAAATAAGACAGTCGAAACATATCAGTTCTAACTATGTAGATAAATTTTCGGCACATGCAGAAGAAGTTGCTAGAGTGCAACAGTTGGTGAAAGAATTCTAGGACAAGGTTGGTCCTCCTGTATAGTCTGAACATGTGCCAGAAGCATAAGTTTTGGAGAAAAGTAAAGTTTTGCAGTAGAACAGTTTTGCGGACAAGTTCTTTTTTGCTTAGTGGCTCGGGATGAGCCACATGTGATTGTTGGGGGCCTATTGGGCCAAAGAAAGTGCGCACGTGACAAAGGAAAAAGTAGAATAAGAAGGAATCGACACAAAAAAGATAGAAGCATGTGCATGACAGAGGAAAGAATAGGAGGAATTTGCGATAGGATGGTTGTGACAAGAAAGGAATGTTTGAGTCGGTGGAAGAGACAGATAGAGAAGTTAAAGTTGGAAGGGTGAAGTCAAGGAAGACTACAGAAGGACGAACCAATAGAAGAAGGAAGGATAGTTTTGCGGCTAGTTATGACTGGTACAGATGAGATGAAAGATGTTTCTGCGGATATTTAATGTTGTGGTTAATGTCTTCCAAGAATTTCACAGCTAGGTATGGGTCGACATTTATGTAACAGAAGATGTTTTGTAAGTTGTTGAGTCTATAATAACTAAGCTATACTCAGTTGACCCTGTGTGGTCTTGTAAATATTATAAATAGGTGAAACCCATTCGGTATAAGGGTTGGTTGGTTAGAGAGGGAGAGAGGGTTAGCTATTGTTAGAGATTGTTGATGTTCCTAGTCATTATCTAAGTTCAGTAAGTGGATGGACGGTAGAAGTGGAAGGCTATTGAGACGCGGATCTTGTAGCTGTGTGCACAGACCACCAGTAGTTGAGTAATATGCAGCTAAGTGCGCAAATACTAAGTAGAAGAGTCAATCTAGGCTGTGTGTAGATCAGTAGGATTAGATAGAAGAATAAACAAGAGAGCATGAGAGAAAGAAGATTGAGTCTCACAGACATATCTTAAGAACAGTGTGCAGGTTGTATACTGCAAGGTGCTATATCCAATTCTCATGCCAGATGAAGACAACCTTGGTGGTTTTTCCCAGATGGGTTTCAACGTTATTTCCTATGTTATATGGATGAACGATGTTAATGGTGAATGCCTATATGAATAGTTGCTTGCTTTGCATTATTACAGTTATTGTTGAATGTATGTTGCAATATGGTTGTATATGAATTAATAAATTCCTAAGTGTTGGTTGGAAGGGTACAGATGAATCATGGTTAGGCTGTTAAGTCAAATTATAGTCATGCAATTTTTTTTTACCATAAGGGAACGACTGTGTTGCACTGTCGCATTAGCTATTGGGTTATGAGGATGAGGTTGTGTCGCATTCCAATTGCAATGTGTCTTGATGTTGTTGTCACACAATAGTAAGACTCCATCCATTTTCCTTTGTCGGGCGTATGATCTGCGCACCAGGGGAATACAATCCCTCAACCAACTGTAGAAACATGGTTCTAACAGTTACCCATTGGATATCTTAGGTGATACTGCACCTGCCTCATGGGCATTTCCAACTGATATTGCTCTATCGAGATGATTTCTTGTGGTAGCATGTTGGTATTGTGTTGTTGTTGAACTACAGGTTGAGACAAGAAGGAGATTGAGGCCAACAAGTTGTTTATGTGACTCATTTGGATTCTTCCTCCATTTCTTCCAACTGTGTCACCAAGTCCTAAATGGTGTTTTTTCGTTCTGTAGCTTGCTCTAGTGGTGTGCGTGGATTCACCAGGTCATGCAGATCTTCATTGTCGCACTTAAGTTGTGCAATTATGACTCCAAGCCATTGTGATTTCACCTCCGCATCCATATCTGCAATGATTTATGACACTTCAATAACATTCAACAGAGATTGCCTGCTCTAATCACACCCTGCTATCCCATAGCCATGGTTTCTCCACTGTCAATTGATATTTCTCCTTCTTTAGGTCCTCAATCTACTTCCTTTCCTCCATCTCTTTCTCCTACGACTTCAAAAGGTAGTCACCAATAACTTCCTCCCAGTCAACTAACTCTTGATTCGTGACTCGTTGTAGGTGAACCAGTTTTTGTGTTGATAGTTCAATGAGGTCCAGTGAGAGGTCCTAAAACTTTTGAAGTGAGGTGTTGACATCCTCACTGTTGGTATCGATTGCATGCAGTAGAATTTGAATATTCCTAATCCACTTCCCAGTGCCGTTCTCACCAATCTTTAGTGACACACTTGCCTTGAGTACCCTATTCAAAACTAAATCAAGCAATGAATTAAGGTGAGTGTTTACCTCACCAAACTGATAAGTATCTTGCTTCTTTAGCTGCTTTGTCATCGCATCAGTCACTATGGTGATCGTCGCAATAATATGTCTTACCTGGTCCTCAGTCACTTGCGTTGTGTTGTTGGCCGCCCCCTACTCTTTGTTCTTCTTTGCATGAGATTCCTTGAACATCAGCTCTGCCTCTTAATAAATTGGGTTCCTTGTTGACACTTCATTTGACTCGTGCACTAACAGGTTCTTTCTCATCCACAGGAAAACACTTCCTCTGCACTAACTGGTTCTCGCCATTCCACATGCCAATCATTTATAATTTCCTCCAACTCTACATCAAAAAGTTTGTAAAGTGTGGGAAAGCACTTCTTTTCTAGGTCTCTTCTTGACTACACATGAATGGCATGTGGCCCTATTGCAAATTGAACAACGCGTTGGTATTTTGCTAGCGCCTATTTCGATAACTGTAGAACCTTCACAACTGTCACTTGCCAATACAACCAGAATTGTATTAAGCAGTCCTTGAGTTGTTCTGACTCCTTAACATAGCAAGGTTTATAGTAGTGTGCTCCTTTGCAAACCTTGACCACCTTAACATCCATGCCCTAGTAGTATTCGGGCTCCATCCAAGTGACTAGCATGATCAGAATGAGAAGACATTTATAAGTAAATGGTCACTACCCCAATTGTACTGCGATTGGATCATTTGTCAACTGGTTCATCAGGAACAAAGACCAGTTCATCTGCACACATTGCGCGCACTGCTCCATGTAGGATTTGGCCCCTGAAGTGCACTAGTTGGGGCGATTCTTTCTGAGCAACTTGCTAGTTAGAATCCTCGCTGCGATGCAAACATCCTCCTCTTTAATTTTTTCTACTACGTATGTGCACCCATCGTGCTACAAGTTATATCTCTTCTTTAGCTTCACTGCCAGTTTTTTGTTGTTTTCCTTCCCCTTGAAATATTATGATGGGTCAGGCCCCTCCTTGGGTAGCCCTGTGATCTGTGAAATTAGTTCGACAATGATTGGTACCGGCTGGTCCAGCCACATATATCCTCCTTGGAAGCATGCTAATAGTTTCTTTGTGCATGTGTTGGTTTCCACCAACCTCCTAAAATGCAGCATGTTGATGAAGCCCAACAACCATGATCTTTCCAATCCCTGTTCCCAGTCATGTGGAATGCGCGCTACTGGGTCGCTGCCTCCTAATGTCCTTGGTATAAATGGGTCTGCAATGATCTCAATTGACATGAGAATATCATTCTCTTCATATTTCATTCTCATAATCAAGGGCATCATGTCCATGGTGCATAACATGCACTGCGGTATCGTCATCATCCTAACCAGATACCTCTGGTTCTTCATGATTTTTTGTGGCTTCGCATAAGGTCAACACAAAGGAACATAAACAGGGATATCCGTAGTGGACACCCCAGTCTAGGATATGGATTCCTCTTATTTATCCCTTACAAAAATTTTGGTCCACCACTTCTTCTGTACTGGTGACTTGGGCCGCTACACCCCTCTCTTCTTCTTAGTGATGGATGACGAACCCACCGGCATACTAACTACTTCTTTCTCAATGAAAAACCTCTATAATATATTATTCTCTCCCTCTTGAACTCTCTATATGTATCATCTCGCTCGGAATTCCTCACAAGTTCCCACAATGTCACAACGAGGCACCTCAACCTCACTCTTCTTTGTAATTTAACTGCATAATGCTACACAACACACTATAATCAACTCTACAACAACTCGGCAACTCAAACATCACAATGCTAAATTCAAACCATGACTTTCCCCATCTTATAGCGCTAATTCGACCATTTGAATGATATCCTAATCATTACAACCAAATCCTTCATTAACCACTTGAATCCACTAGTGATCCTCCCAATCCAATGGTTGGATCCACCATTAAAGCGTGTCTCATCCAAGAGCAACACCGGTTAATTTTTTTTACTACTATATTTATTATTGATTTGACTCTATCACGGCCATGTGGCCATCATAACATGACTCCCTAACTATGGCACTAACTCCTCCACTTCCTCTTGGCACACCATCTTATGCAAAAACAATTTTTGTTTTACTTGCGCAATGCCTCAAGTATCGCACACCTCGGGGCCCATCATGTAGGGATTCAACCTACTTCCATTCACCAGCTTAGGCAACATCACACCATCTAACTGCTACAATTGTAATGCACCTCCTACAGTAATGGAACTAATAACATATGGACCTAATCAATGCATATGCAACTTACCTAGATGTTTGGAGAACTTGCAGTCATACATCAGGAGTAGGTCTCCTTGCTAAAAGTGTTTGTTCTTGATATGTTGATCATGCCAATATTTTTGTCGATCCTTATCAACAAGCTAGTGAAAACCTACAACAAAGTGATCTTCATCTAATTGCACCAACTACAGTAGGCATTATTCTAATGCCCCTTCATCATCCATTCATGTCGCACTGTAATGCAAAAATTTGAAACAATGTACTACATTGGCATGACTACCTCCTTCCCATACACCAACTTGAATGGTGTCTATCCTGTCAATATTTTGCAAGTGGTGCAATATGCCCACAATATTGCTGGAATCTTCAAATCCCATTCATGACGGTTTACATTGCACACCTTTGTGAATGCGTGCTCCAACACGTTGTTGAATTCCTTAACTGTCCCATTTGTTTACGGATGATAAGGGGTACCCTTCTTATGTTGTATCTGAAGCTCCTCTGTTAACGCACTGACAGTGTGATTGATGAAGTGACTCCCTTGATCACTCATCAATATCTTTGGAAACCCAAATCAAGTAACAACATTGTCAAATAGGATTCTCGCCGATGTAGCAGTATTCCAATATACAACAGGTGCGACCTCCACCCATCTTGTTAGATAATTAATTGATGTGATGATGTACCACACACCAATTATCTTTCTAGGTGGGTTGATTCGTCCCACTAAATCCACTTCCCATTTGTCAAATGGCTGCAGCGTCACCTATGGTACTAGGGGAATCTCATTCCCCCTTGATGGTTTTCAGGTCCTTTGACAAACGTCGCAAATCTATGCATAGTCCGTTGCATCCCCATTGAGAGTTGGCAACCAACTCCCTGCACAAAGTACATTCCTGGGAGTGGCGCGACCTCCATAGTGTCCACCTACAACACCCACATGTGCTTCTGCCAATACCTGCCCATGTTCATGTGGTAGGACACATCGTCGTAAGATCTCATCTTGTCCCATCTTATAGAGTTCTCCAACGATTAACTGGAAATCTACAGCTCAAACAACCAACTGCTTCTTCTGACTTGTAGTAAGACCTTCTAGTATTGTTCTCGTCACCAAAAACTGAACTATTTGCTCATAGTAGTCATCAACCATCTCGAATCTGAATAATTGTGCATCTGGTAACCCATATTCAATGTTCATTTGTTCTTCACCTATCTCAATTCACGATAAGTGATATGGGCCTGTATTCAAGTGAACCCGCTTCACAATTATCTCAAAATCAAACTCTTGAAAGAGAAATAGGAAATGAGATATCTTCCCCCTAACACAGGCTTATTCACCAGGTATTTCAAAGCAGAGTGATCCATGAACATATTGAAATGACCTCCTAGTAGATAATATTGAAACTTTTGTAATGCATACATCATTGCCAAACCTTCCCTCTCTATCATAGTATAATTCTTCTCCATATATAATAGCTTCCGACTAGCGAAAGCAATCAGGTGATCAATGTCACCTTCACTTGGTTGTGCCAGCACCACTCCCACTGTGGTTGATGATGCATCAACATGAACATGAAACTCCTCCTTCTAATCAAAGAAATCCAATATTGGTGTGGACGCCATCTTGGCCTTCAATATGTCAAAAATATTTTGACACTCCTGGCTCCATATGAATACCACATCCTTCTTTAGCAACTTCGACATAGGAATGTGATCGTGGCATCACGTCGAATGAACTTGCAATAATATCCTATATGGACTAATGTTGCTCTAAGTTACTTCACATTTGTAGGTGGAAAAAAGCTCAAAATCAACACAACATTGGCTGGGTCAACCAACAGTCCTTTCTTGCAAATAATGTGGCCCAATAACATCCCAAAAGGTGCATAGAAAATGCGCTTCTTCAAGTTCAGCATGATCTAATGCCATCAACATCGCTCCAGCATCAGTCACAGGTTTTCCATATGGTCCCTACGAAATCCATAAACTATCTATTCATCCATGTAAACCACTAGAAACTTCTAAATAAAATCCTTGAAAGTAGTGAAAACAATCCTAGAGAATATCGCATGTGCATTCTTTAGTCCAAATGGCATCACAGTGTACTGAAAACATCCCCATTCAGTAACAAAGGTTGTCTTATGGTGATCTTCCTTCACGATCTTAATTTGGTTATTTGATTGGATCTACCGGATATGCGACTAGAACTACCTTTAGAACAACATCGCAAATATGTTGCAACGCACTCTAAACTATTGGGTCTACATCCACAAACCTGAATGTATGACTAAAACAGGTCAAAAATTCCTCCCAGGTCATAATTTCTCTACGTAACTTAGCTGATACATACCAATGATGTGGCATTTCATCCAACATGTGTACAAATGCGTGTAGCCACTTGTCCTTGGGTCACGAAACCCACATAGTCTGACATGCGATTAGGTGACTGCCAGTATCATTTTTCCCATCATACCTCTCGTCTTGATATTTTTCTTCTTCGCCAAAGTGAACTTTCATCAACCTGCGACAGTGTGACCATCCAATGATTGAATTACTATGGGTCTTCCACCAACATGTTGAGGTAGTCTTCAACACTTCATCCAACACCAGTAATAGTTGTGGTTCTGACACCTTGTCCTCAAATTCAACTAGCAACTCAAAAAACATAGGTAGTCCTTCATTTAGTGGCAACTCAATGGTCTCTGTTGCAACTCAGTACAATGACTCAGTAATCAGACCACACTTCCGAATCGATACCTCATGCATTCGATTCTTCTAGTTCTCCAAAGTATCGTCAGAGTCCGAAGATGTTGATCTATAGCTGCGCCAACCGACCTCACCCTTTATAGTTATATGGATGTAATCCTCTGAGATGTTATATGTGTAATCCCATCCTCCTACAACTTATTCCTTAACCAATTCAACATATCTTCATCCTTCAGTTGGCTCTATCATAGTTATGACTCTGATATCATGAATTTAAAAGGTCATCATGTGCTTCTTGAAATTAATAACTGCTAAGCTATCATTGTCCCATCTAATCCCCAACAGTGTGGGATAGGAGCCTCCAATGTCAACAACTTTAATAAAATCAAAATAATCATAAGTCTTCATCCCTTCAACTTCTACTGCGAGACGCAGAACACAACTAATAGGTGTTACTCTAGACTAGTTATCCAGCCGCAGCTGCATAGGGCACCAAACCAGTTTTTTCTTGTGCCAAGAATTCACTACGGACTCCTTCTGTCCTTTCTTAGGTCGATGCAACAGATTAAAAATATCAACGAGAGCATCACGATATTTTTCCAATGACAAATAACTTTCAAAGAAGTTTGGCAAGGTACCATGCTGTTGCGATGGTCCTGCTACCAAAGTTAAATCAAAAGCAGTTGGAATTTCATAAACAAGAAACTTACCCCGGATATCTTCTTATCACATCACTTGCTTCAAAGAATTTGTCTCTCTCAACGTTGATATCAAATTGCACCTTCTTATTTCCATCCAGCCTAATTTGTGGAAACAGGTTATCATCCCCTATCATTGCACCTCCGCGAGTAATGACAACAACATCAGCATTCGACATTCTTGGTTCTGCTGAGATCTTTGCAACTATTGTTCCTTGACTCTAGTTCGATGGTGGATTCACTCGTTGGTTCACATTCTTATTTCCATTTTGGTTCGATTCTGAATTTGGTTCTGGTTCTGATTCTGATTCTTGGTTGAGAACCAGATTCAGAACCAGATTCATTTCACGATCAACTGCAGACAATTCTCAATAATTTGGTTAACAGCGATACAATAAGTACACTATGCTTGCAAGTTTAGGAAATATCTCTGATAATCTCCCATTACTTTGCAATTATAGCATTGTATAGGTTCGCGACCTCTTCCTCCTCCTCGAATAAAACCTCCACCTTGTCCTCCTCAGAATCGTCTGTGGAATCCTCCTTGTTGTTTATATTGCAGTTGGTTGAATTATTGTTTTTGTAGGGAATTCAGCTGTAATTGTGCATACTGTGGTTGAGTATATTGTGGCTACTGCGAAGTCATCTACATATGGTTGTATTGTGGAGGTGGTAGAGAAAACTATGGTTGTGGAAAAAACTACAGTTGCAGTTGCAGTTGTGGCTGCGGCACAAACTGTGGCTGAGGTGGTGGTTGTACCACCTGTGGCTACTGCTGTGGTTGTTGCATCGTTCGATGGTATTCTCCCTTCACATCGTACATGTCCATTGTTCTATCGTGAAGAAAATCATATGCTTGACAACCCTTATCTTCATGCCCAACAGACCAACAGAACATGCAATATAAATTGGTCAGCTTCGTAACCATCTTCTGCATATACCCACAATCTTCATGTCAAGTCCCATAAAATTGGAAGATATGGCACCACGTCATGCCACCATAACTTAATGGATTTGGCACCCACGATAATAGGAAGTTTTGAAAATATGGGCACTGATCTTTATGATGTCCTTCCACATGGCATCAAGCACACCATATTTATTTTCATTGCTCTTTCCCCTTCTTGATGTCCTACAAATGGATCGTCAAGTTTCCCAATTGAGACTGAATTAATCCATACTGACTCTCGTCTCACCAACAGGTGAAGCTTCCAACTTCATCATGATCTCCAAATCCTCACTATGTGTCACAATATTTTGTTGCATCAAAGGCATTTTGATATGTGGTACTAATGTCACGATGAACCATTCCTTATGTTGAACGCCACTCACATCAAATATGAATCTCACCATTAGTGTCTTCTTAAATCATTGATCAAAATCCCAGATAGTTTCATTTGGATATTGCTTAATCTCCTTCAACTCTACGATATATTGTGCACCATAATTAGGTTTTCTAAATTCTTCAATCAATCCTTTCTTGATTTCAGCCAAAGTCTTCACTGGAGTCCTTGGGGTAACTTGTATAAATTTCATATTCTAGTCCAGTGCATGACCTCAAAGGGTTGTCACCAATTGGCCCTTCTTGACATCATCATCCTAATCTTCGTTGATAGTCCAAACTACTTCACACAGAAACCAGTATTATTCAGTATCCTTAGTGCCATTCCCATGAAACAGAGGTAAATTAACATCATCACCCGCCATCTTGGGCTTTCTTCCTATAGTTGTATATCCGCTACTATTAGAGTGTTGTTGACACGTCAGACAAGTCGATGTTTAGCTAGTATTTCTTCCTTAGTGTAGCGTAGTGCATGGAGGTGTGGGTACGTCATTGGTTTGGGTCTGTCTTTCCTCAAACTCGGGTCGAGCCTGGTCATTTCCTTTGTTGTTGTATGGTCTCTTCATCATGTGTGGTCTTCTCTCATGGCCTTGCATTTCGGTCGCAACAAGACTCTCTCCTGTCCTCTGCCTCTTCTCTTGTCGAAACCTTTCTCCTCCTCGCGTAAGACCACTTCCTTCCTTGAATTTCCTCATAGTCTCATTGTAATTTCCATCCATCTAACCGTATCATTTCATCCAACCCTCATCTTCATGATACCCATTTCCACCGCACATAAGGGCTCTACTCGGTGGAGTTCATCTTCAATATTCCTTTTTCGCATATGAGCATCTTAATAGACAATTTCAAAGATAACAGAAACCTATATCTTGGTCCGTTGAACAACTCCCTTTTTGCATCGTTGTAATATTTAACTGTGTCAATTGCGAACTTAGTGTTCTAGCCCTCCAAGATGTTGTCAAGTGATACTTTGAAAACCCTCGATGCCTTTTTGTCTACCTCCTATATTTTTTGGATAACCTTTGGAGTCCAGCTAGTTGGTTCACCTCCTTGAAAATTTGTCTTTTGATATGTCAATCACGCCAACCAATTATAAAATATGATCATGAAATCAGAAAATAAATATTCATGTAGATCGGAATAGAAGTGCCTCTCTAGCCACTTATGTGTCATTACTCTAGGGTTATGATTATCTTCCGCAAAAAATTCTCATGCCTTCTGGTCAAACCAGTCTTGAATTCCCAGTCTCATCAAATTCCACAACATGTCCTCCTTCCCCTTCACACTAGGGTCCAAGAACGGAACCATTTGTTGACACAATCATGTCCACATGAGTTCACTCTCTGTCGACACCCAAAAGACGGTGATCTCCTTGAGCATCGACCCAAATAGGTTTTACCCTGTCCAACAACATTTGTAGAGAAGATGAGGTTTCACCTGAGATGTTCAAGGGAGAACTATCAAAACCAAGTTTCCCCAGTATGAAGGAAGATCATGCATCTACTATCATCTCAACGCAACATTACTTAATAGATCCAATCATTCAGGTTATACATTAACAAATTCATCTTGTTATTTAGTGGATCAGATCAACATACTTAGATCGCAGCATAAAAAAATCTATCAATATAACATCATTCATAACAGGAAAGCATTGCATTATGCAAGGATCAACATCACAATGTAGTATTCATATACATTCACACCGCGGAAAACAGGAAAACATGAAGATGCAAAAAGACACAATGTTTGTGTCCAATCTCCATCATGTCATACTAACCTTCCCAACAAAACATGGGTTCCCAAAAATAGTTCTTCAGTTTATATCAAACACAAATCGCAGATAGGTTCAATATCAAAATACAGACATACAATTGATCTCCAATAACAACCAACCAAAGATGACCTTACATTTGCAATCCTAAATTTATTTATAAACTTGTGCCTTTACATCGGGGGTCCACTTAAGTCAACTTCCTAACTACTTGTACCAAATTCTACAAAATCATGACCACAATCCACACAATATGGTCAAAATATACAAAATATGGTCAAATCCTCAAAACATGACCGATTTGTCTTACACACCAACTTTCACCTTTGTGCGGCATCTTCGACCTTGCGCAACATCCTCAATGTTGTGCAACTAACTATCCTCAAAACCGCCTTCCAACATTTCTTCTGACTGTTTTCTATTTTCTTTTGAAACCTATTGTGCGGTTGATACTCCTTCTGACTATTTTCTATTTTCTTTTGAAACCTATTGGGCGGTTGATACTCCTTCTGACTTTCCTTCTTGAGGCTTGATTGTCTTCTTCATCTTTTGGTATGGGTGTCTAGGGATTGATCATCTTCTTTAAGTAGAGATTCTCTGATAGCTACTCTAGCTTCCTCTTGGATGCAATCTTTCCATACAATATCAAACTTCATACTTTATTTTCTATCACACATAGTCTGTATGAATGAATCCCAAGGTCTAGTGAGACCATTGAGAGCAGTCATAACTAGTTCATATTCATCAAGGGGGTCTCTAGTGGCTTCTAGTTGCTCCTTGAACTGGGAGACACTTGTGAAGTAGTCTTGAATGGATTCTCCTTTACTCATCTTAGTAATCTTCAATTGAGCTCTCAAATTCATCTTTCTATTGATGTTCTTCACTTCATACATTTTCTTTTGTGTCTCTTTGGATGAAACCTGAGGGATCAAGTGATATTTGATAGAATCAGCAATGATCCTCATTGCATTGATTAGTTCCTTATCGAATTGTTCCTTAACTTCATCTTCTTCTAGTTCAGAAATTTCTTCTTTGATGTATTTTTCAAGATCATTCTCTATAATAATGAGACCAATCCTATACTTACAAGCTCGAAATTTTTTTATGCTTTCTAGCTTGTCCTCAAGCTTAGTGTTTGGGACCATCTTATTCAAGAGGTCACTAAAAAATGAAATACTAACCTTACGAGGAGGTGCACTTGACTCAGGAAATTTGGTTGGTATGCTTGGTTTATGGAGATTCCAAATATTTACCCTTCAAAACTTGCTCGCGAGATTTCAGTTTCTGTAGATTTCTAGTTCTCTGGTTTTTTGCATTTTTCTAGTTCAAGCCCAAACTAGGGTTTGGATTTCCCAAAGATCCACCCACTCAAAAACTTTGATCTAGGGCTTAATATATATGCTCTAGGAAGGCACAAATTTCTATGCAATTAGATTTTCGAAGTTCCAATTTTGACAGAAACCCTAATTTCTTACCAGAGGGAGAGGAGAGAGAGTTTCACCTTGTGAAATTTGTTCTATTCATGTTAGATGTGATATCATGTTAATATTTAATATTCTTAAATAGATATCATTAGTGTTTAATCCAATTTCGCATCAATAGAATATGCAGAATCACTGAAAGAAACACAATCACAAGATAGACATAGATTTATCCTAGAAAACCCTCAAGGGGAAGAAAACCCAACAAAACTTCCTCTATATAAATGTATAAGATAAAACCCCAAAATGGGTGCTCCTTGTCCTTGGTGATATGTATCTCTCTCTCTCCTATGCGCTATACATATGTGAGTGTGTGTGTGTTCAAATGAGGAACACAACTCCTCTATTTCATACTCTTTCATCATTTGACTTTTTACCATAACAAGTCGACCCTAAAAAAATTACTGGGCCGAATTCACCTATGAAGACAAACAATAGTATTATTGTCACATACAACAATTTGAATAACATTTTATGTTTAAGAAAACATTATATTTTATTTTATTGTAAAGTTGATGACTATTGACCAAGTGGGGTCAGGGATGACTGCAATTATTTATGTTGAATCTTTTATTACTTAATAAATAAAATATGATACAAATAGCCTAAGGAGTTTTTTGAATGAGTGTGCACTGACCCACTAGGAGGAATGGACTAGGGTGAGAGAAAACTAACACATGGTAGCATCCTCAACCACTTCTAGCTGTTGCAGGGGGGAAACTTCCCTAATTTTGTGGCCATCTTCCCCAAGTAAGTGGAACAGAGCATGTGGCTCATTATTTGAAAAAATGACCAAAAATACCTAAGCATGCATATATCTATCCATCGAATTCAACAAGAGCCTGTTCATTATGTACCTTGTGAAATTTATGAAGTGGAGAGAGGAGCACAAGAGATTCGATGGGGGGAAATTTAGAAGTGGATTGAGTGTTTAAGGCTACATTCAGAACTAGTGCAGCTTGATAGTTGAGTTCTTTACTGTTGAGGATAGTATTACTACTGTTAAGTACTTGTGTTGAATTGCATGGGTATTTAGTCTCATTTCTTCACACAGTGCATTCATCCTAGTGGATCAGTGGACAGTCTTAGGTGTCCTAAGACAAGCATTTAAGCTATCTTTAGGAAAAGGTTGGGTGGAATGGGATCCCTGGGCTATTTGTCTTTTCTACAAATTACTAGGTTCCATTGTGTTATCTTATTTATTTATGTCAAAGTAAATTACTAGAATGAAAGTAGTCATGTTTAGTTTTTTCTATTAGTACTTAGATATTTTGAATCTATTAGTAGAATGCTTAAGTCTGCATTTAATTAGGAAATTTTCCTTGTAAATGATTATATGAATAATTTAACTTAGAATTAGAAATGATTGATTAATGAGTAAAATTATTTTCTGCACTTTTCCACTCGTCTTACGATGAAGTACTCTAGTATAGAAGGATTGTTTAGTTGTAGATAGGAATGATTATACATGAATAAAATTATTTGAACTATTACCGAAATGTAGAGTTTCCATATAAATAAATCAACAATATTTTCTTTTAATAAGTTTACCAGCAATATCTTCAAGTAACTGTGTTAACATTGGAATCTTTTAACTATTATAATTCCAAGCTATTCAGCATAATAATCCATTTCTAGGACTTAGACCTTTTATACAAAACCTCTAAGAATATTCAAGAGAGTCTATTACATCAAGCGTATGCCACACAGTCATTAAACAATGTGTAGTATAATACAATAATAACTACTATATTATAATCTATTCATTATTCATAGTAAAGAAAAGAATTCATTATTTTAATACTTTTAAAACCTAAGTCATAAACATATTACTCTATTCATTCTACAGTAAATGAATTTACAAACTTAGTACAACCCAACTGTAAACAATCAATATAAATAAATTATTATTACATGTAAACTATGTTTCTAAACCCTAATATACTAATATAAACTTTTGTATCTATGTACAGAATCTCATTTATGAAAAATAATAGGATTCCAACTCTTCTATATTAAAACGAAAACTGTCATGAATTTACTATCGTTTATAGCAAAAATCATCGAAGTTATAAAGATAACCTAAATAATCATAACTCTTTATTTCAAAACCAAACCCTACCATTATTCTTTAGAGTGCAGGTTGCTCAAATATAATTTCAACAACAAATTTTCCAAATGGCGTAAACCAATTCGCAGCGGTAGAATAATTTTTCAAATAGATTGTTGTCTTAACAAAAATCTGTTATGTTTTTTCACCAAGCAAATGCTTTATACAAACCAAAATTTCAAACAATTGCTAAACAGATAAATACACTATGGCCGTAAACTCTATATTTTAAGAAACAAAAGAATTTATAAACAGAGTCTTCAATTTATCAAAAAATCAACCATTGTAGTTGCCATTTAGTTCAACTCATAAAAACCAACATGCCTTAACGGATTCGCATCCTCGAAAGTATTTCAATGGTCGAGCAAGAGGCTGAGGAAGCTTCACACTATGTATTTACAGTATTAAACAAATGATTACAAAAACTTTAAACAATATTATTTATAACCTAAAATAGTATTACAAGAGTCGTAACCCATTTACAAAACCCTAAGGGATATCACCAAGGATGGCCTTACAACCTCCACCATTTATTTTCCCAAACCAAGCAGCAAGCTGCTACAAGCAGTGAACACCATAATAAACACACTACAAATATCATCGACAACACTGCAGACACAATCAATGAAGGGTACCCAAGGTTGGGACCGAGGCTTACCAATACTTTCTTACTCACCCTTTAGCCTCAAAGGAGTCGGCTTCAACATTTGACAGGGATTTTCCAAGAACTTTCACTTAACAATCAAACAAACCACAACATCGATCTGTTAGTATATAACTTAGTATTTTTATTTAAAAGAAAATAAAAATTCTTGGAGGAGTCGATATGACTCACCAGATTAGCTTTGATCTTGTTAATGCCATGACCAAGCTTAAAGAACACGACAATGGGGAAAAATCAGAGCTTCAAATCCTGCTAACGCCATGACAAACAAGAAGTGACCATTGTTTTAACGACGAGCTCACAGGAACGGTTATGGTGAAGAACTAGAACTTCAGAACTTGCTAAGGCCACAAACAAATAAAAGTGACAAATTTTGCAGAGAGAAAGGAGGCTGAGGGCCTATCGGCCTACTTCTCCATCCAAAAACAAACAAAAAATCTAATGAATTCAAGCGAGTTCTTAGGGAAAAATTTTGTATGTTTTTTGCTTAGGGTTTAATGCCAAACCCTCCATCCAACAAGCATCCTCCATGTGGATTCCACCTTCATTCGAAGTTATTTTGGTATTGATAGAGTTTTGAACTTGCATGTTAACACTACATTATATATTAAACATAATACTATTACCTTTGTAAAAGAAATAAACAAGTTATTTATGCATGTTGAAGTTTCTAACTAGGTTATAAATATTATTTTATGCATTGGTTTTATGCCTAGTTTAGCTTCATTATATTTTTAGTTAATATCTAGCCGCTAAGTGAATAATGTTAATTCTTAGGTAAGTTCTAGGGTTATCATGGATAACATTCATAATTAAAATTCATTTGGAAGGTATTAGGGCTTCTAGTACCAAAAATAACTAAAAGCATGTTGGGATCATCATATACAATTAATCATATAATTCAAGTGCTTAGAACAAATAATCACGCTTTCAACTCAAATTGTTACCTAGGTAGAGTATTCTTTGCTATAGGCCTAGGAACTCTTCTGCATCGATAATCTAGACATTAAATAGAGTTTAAGGATCTTTCCCAACTTACTCGTTTGGTCTTCCGAGTTTTAATTTCTTACATCGTAAACGTGGAAATAAGTTTTTACCTGTGAATCCTGTATAAGAATCGGATCTATGTTAGCTTTAATAAAATATAAGTAAGCCTCAGGCTAACCTCAAGACCCCTTCAATAAGAAAATAAACAGCCATCAAAATCATACACACTCTTACAAACAAACCAATGATCTGAATTCAATAATTTCAAACTCTTTAACTTTTGATAAACTTTTATTCAAGACTGAAAATCAATAAAGTTTGAATAGGGTTAGTGACATGTGACTTAAAAGTTAGTCAGGAAATTTCTGTAGACTTTTCGTTACAGTTAACCAAAGAGAATTAGCTCCTAAGTTTTATTTTAATAACCTGTCTTGTAATCTACCTATTAATCAAAGTAAAGTTAGTTATTAAACTATCATTCTAGCTATGATTTAGCTTTAAATATCACATAGTAAAATTTTAAATTTTTGTGAATTTTTGGGGATGTCACATATGATATCAGATCACACGTTTAGACACTAGGCCTGAAGTGGCTCAACACACATAAACAAAAAGTAAATAGAAAGTATCGATACTGATTTATGATTTTAAATGTTGCTGTACAGAATATTTCTGAATTAGATTTGCAGGTATGGAAGGACTCGAAGAGTATGCTGAAAAGAGATCCCCGTTAAATGAATAAAATAATTCTAGAAAAGAACCTACTAAAGAATATAGAACTAATAACTCATCTGAATTACTGCAGACAGTTTATGATCTAAAAATGAAATGGAGACTGTTAAAAAAGAAAATGAGAGAATCCTAAGAGCTCAGGATGAGCTGAATCAAATACTCCTGGAAATTTTTTATAATGAAGAAAGGGATAAACAGATAGAATCTAACACTATGTCCTATCAACATAAAATTAAAAGGTCAAAATACTCTAAAATTTAAAGTAGTTATTCTTCTGAAATTAATGGTAATTCACACAGAAAGAAACACCATAATTCTAGTGATAATAGTGAGAGTAATTATCGCTCTAGAAAGAAGAAATACAAACCTTATGAAGAGATTTCTAGGGAGTTCGAAAAAATTAAACCACCAACTTTTAATGGTGAAATAGAAAAGGTAGAAGAAGCCAAAGCATGGCTGTCCAGAATAAAAAAGTATTTTCAGATATATAATTATTCAAATCAGTTAAAAGTGAGCATGGAAATATATAACTTAATTGTAAAAGCTAACATCTGGTGGCAGGACATAAACCGAATTAAGGGCATAAAAGATAAGAATATAAACTAGAACACTTTTAAGAAGTACTTATAAAAGAAATTTCTTTCAGAGCAATATTACGAGGAATTAGCTAAAGAATTTGATGACCTAAGGTTGGGAACCATGAGTATGAAAGAGTTAAATAGTAAAATTTTTAGTCTTACTATGATGTGTGCTTTATAATGTTGATGAAAAACCCAAGGTATAGAGGTTTCTGAGCTGTTTACCTTTTCATATTAAGGACAGAATTGAATATGGTAATCCCAAGACCCTTGAAGAGGCCATGCGAAAAGCAGATTTCTATGATGAGCAGAACCAGTAAAGGGAGAACATGCAGAGCTGGAAAACAAAAAGGCCTAATAATAACTTTGAATCAAGAAAGAAAAATTTCACACCTAATCAAAATTTTAGGCATAATAACTCATGCAATCTTCCTAAAATAAAATTTCAAGGAAGTAATTCAAAAGGTAACCCACAACAAAACCCTATTGTCACAAGAAATAAAAAATTTACAAATAATAATAGTAATTATGTTAAAAACAACGAACGTAAGGAACCAATAAAATGTTGGGAATGCAAGGGAACTCGCTATACATCAGTATGTCCTAATAGAAAGAAGACCGTCAACAACATTCATTTTGTGCAGGAAGAAACAAGGGTTGGTGATTTAGCAAGAGAAATGCCCAGAATCAATGAAGCGCTGGAAAACAGACAGGTTGAATATCAGACTTCCATGGTGGGAGTAGAAGGTATGCTAAACCATAAACCCATTTCTATTTTAAGTGACCCAGGGGCTAGCCTAAGTTATGTCTCTCCCAGTTTAGTATAGAAAAGTAAACTACTAGTAGATAAATTTGCAAAGTCACGGCTAGTTCAATTAGCTACCAGAGCAAAAAAGAAAGTAATTGATTTTGTGAAGGATTGTACATTAATGATGAATCAGTTTGAAACTTCTGTAAAGCTGAATGTACATCCTTTAGGATCTTATGATGTATTAATTGGAATGGATTGGTTGGAACAACATCGAGTAGTGTTAAATTTTTTTGATAAAACTTTTTCCTATTTAAATAATGAAGGAGAAATGGTAACAGTAAAAGGAATCCCTAGGAAAACAACAATGAGACAGATTTCTTCCTTACAACTAAAGAGGGTTGTTCGAAAGGGATGAAGAGCTTTTGCTGTAACTATAACTAATGAAGAACACATTAATAAAGAATACAAACTAAAATTATAAGATATACCATTTCTGAGAGGTTATTCGGATGTATTTCCAGAGGAAATTCCAGGATTGCCTCCAAAAAGGGAGTTGGATTTCACTATTGAGCTGGTACCCGGTGCGGTGCCTAACTCAAAATATCCTTACCAGATGAACATCCTAAAGCTTGATGAATTAAAATTGCAACTAAAAGAACTAATAGATAAAAATTATATAAGACCAAGTGTGTCTCGTTGGGGAGCACCGATCATTTTTCTTAAAAAGAAGGACAATACTATGTGGTTATGCATGGACTACTGTCAGCTTAATAAGATGAAAATTAAAAATAGATACCCATTGCCCCGCATAGATGATCTGTTTGATCAGTTACGTGGAGCAACAGTATTTTAAACAATTGACTTAAGATCCGGTTATCATCAAGTCCAGATTAGGGACGAGGATATTTTCAAGATGACTTTTAGGACCCGATATGGTAACTATGAGTTCGTTGTCATGCCATTCGAGATAACCAATGCCTCGACAGTCTTCATGTGTTTAATGAACAACGTATTACATAAATATCTAGATAAGTTTGTAGTAGTTTTTATTGATCATATTTTAATCTATTCTGAGACTAAAGAAGAGCACGAAGAACATTTAAATATCATTTTACAAGTGTTAAGGGAACATCAGTTGTATGCCAAGTTCAGTAAATGTGACATATTCAAAGATAAAATACAATACTTGGGTCACGTAATAACTATTTAGATGGGATCTCGGTTGACCCAGATAAGATAAAAGCAATTATTGAATGTCATGTCCCAAAAGATGTGACTGATGTACGGTCATTCATAGGGATCACTGGGTATTATCGAAGGTTCATTGACAGATTTTCAAGGATCACAAATCCCATAACTTCTCTAGAGAAGAAAGGAAATAAATTTGTATGGGATCAAAAATGTAAAGAGAGTTTTAAGAAATTAAAAGAATTGTTAACTACTACACCCATTTTAAGAATTGCGGATCCTAACAAGGATTTTGTTGTATGCACTGATGCATGCAACGATGGCCTTGGTTGGGTCTTAACTCAAAAAGAACACGTAATAGCGTATAATCCCAGGAAGCTTAAAATTCATGGGAAAAATTACGCTGCTTACGATTTAGAATTGGCTACCGTGATGCATGCATTAAAGATGTGGTGCCATCACTTGATCGAGAGAAAATTTAATTTAATGAAGGATAATAAGGGTTTAAAGTATCTGTTGGATCAACCAAATTTAAATGCAAGGCAAGCTAGGTGGCTAGCTTTCTTTAGAGAATATGATTTCGAGATCCAACATATCAAGGGGAAGGAAAATAAAGTAGCTGATGCTTTGAGCAGAAATGTAAGATTAAATTTTATGGCAACAATCAGTACTTACAAAACATATTTAGAAGATCAGCTCAAAGAAGGAAGAAAATTGGATGAAAATTACCGAAAATTGCAATCTAAAGTGGCAGAAAATGTAATTGAAAGTTTAAAAACATGCTACAGTCTAAATGAGAAAGGGTTAATACATTATAAAAATAGGTTGTACATACCTAACGTACCTAAAATTAAGTTGTTGATTTTAAATGAAATACATAAAAGTCATTATTCTGGACACCTTGGCTATCACAAGACAATAACTATGTTACAGAGAGATTAATTTTGGCAGAATATATTGCTAGATGTTTTGAATGTCAATAGGTTAAGATTGAACATAAGCATCTAGATGGTTTATTACAGTCTTTACCAATTCCTAGCTGGAAATGGGAAATAGTCAGCATTGATTTCATTATAGGGTTTCCTAAAAATCAGAACCAGAATGATTCAATAATGGTAGTTGTTTACAAACTCAGTAAGGAAGCCCATTTTATACCAGTAAAGACCACTCATAAGCCTACTAATATTGTCAAAATATTTATGAAACAAAATTTTCGTTTGCATGGAATTCCAAAAGTTATAATTTTTGACAGGGACTCTAAATTCATGGGAAACTTCTGGAAATCTTTATTTAAAGGTCTAGATACTACTTTAAATTTCAGTACATCTTTTCATCCGCAAACGGATGGGCAAAGAGAAAGGGTAAATCAGATTATGGAAGATATGTTAAGAATGTACATAAGAGAACAACCAAGTAAATGGGAGAACTACTTACACTTGGTTGATTTTTCATACAACAACCACTACCAAGCTTCAGCAAAATTCAGCCCATTTGAAATTCTGTATGGCAGAAAATGCAATACTCCCATCTCATGGAGTAACCCCATTGACAGGTTAATACTAGGCCATGAGTTATTAAAGGAAATGGAATTAACTATGAAGTAGGTACAAGGTAATTTAAAGGTTGCACAAGACAGACATAAGAGTCAAGCGAATCTTAAACGAACATGTGGGCGAACATGTTTTTATTAAGGTAAAACCTAAAAAGAGCTCCTTAAAATTAGGGCACTGTGATAAGCTCACACCCAGGTACTGTGGGCCTTTCGAAATATTGTCCAGGGTTGGATCGATGGCATACCAATTGGCCTTCCCATCGAATCTTAAATTTTATAATGTTTTTCATATTTCTGTTTGAAAAGGATATGTGCATGATGCTACTCATGTGATAAATTGGAATGATGTAAAGGTGGAGCTCGAAGGAGATTTTTTGGTGGAACCGGACTGTATCCTCGACAAGAGGGAAATCCTACTTTGGAATCACACCATTGGACAGGTGAAGGTGCAATGGAAGCACCTTAGTCTAGAAGAAGCAACCTGGGAATAGGAGAGCCATATGTGGGAAGCATATCCAATTATGTTCCAAGGTAGCTCTGAGGATGATGAATAAAGCAACATCAAGGACAATGTTGGACTTAAGGGGGGTGTATGTCATGTACCCCAATTTCAATAAAATTTTATATTTAAGAAAACATTATATTTTATTTTATTGTAAAGTTTATGACTATTGACCAAGTGGGGTCACAGATGACTGTAATTAATTATGTTGAATATTTTATTACTTAAGAAATAAAATATGAGACAAATAGCCTAAGGAGGTTGTTGAATGAGTGTCCACTAACCCACTAGGAGGAATAGACTAGGGTGAGAGCAAACTAACACATGGAAGCATCCTCAACCACTTCTATTTGTTGCAGAGGGAAAACTTCCCTAATTTTGTGGTCATGTTCCCCAAGAAAGTGGAACAAAGGAGGTGACTCATTAATTGAAAAAACTGACCAAAAACACCTAGGCATGCATATATCTATCCATTGAATTCAGCAGGAGGTTTTTTATTATGTACCTTGTGAAATTTATGAAGTGGAGAGAGGAGCACAAGAGATTCAATGAGGGAAAATTTGGAAGTGGATTGAGTGTTTAAGATTGCATTCATAACTATTGCAGCTTCATAGCTGAGTTCCTTATTACTGAGGACAGTAGTACTGCTATTAAGTACTTTTGTTGAGTTGTGGGGGTATTTAATCCCATTTCTTCACACAATGCATTCATCCTATTGGATCAATGGAGAGGATCGGGGGTCCTAAGACAAGCATTTGATCTATCTTCAAGAAAAGGTTGGTTGGAATGGGCTCGTTGGGCTGTTTGTCTCTTCTACAAATTACCAGGTTCCATTATGTTATGTTATTTATCTATGTTAAAGTAAATTACTGGAATGAAAGTAGTCATGTTTAGTTTTTCTATTAGTACTTAGATATTTTGAATCTGTTAGTAGAATGGTTAAGTCTGCATTTAATTAGGAAAGTTTACCTGTAAATGATTATATGAATAATTGAACCTAGATTTAGAAATGATTGATTAATGAGTAAAATTCATTTATGCATTTTTCCACTCATATTACGATGAAGTACTCTAGTACAGAAGGATTGTTTAGATGTAGATAGGAATGATTATATAGGAATAAAATGATATGAACTTGTTGCACCTGCAACATTCTCCCAAAATTCTAAAAAATTTTGGGACCCTCCTTTACTTCGAGTTATCGATTTTCCTTGCTTAGTTTCGTGCTCTTGAGTTTTGCTTATGGATTTATGGCTCCTTCCCGAATTTTGAATGCTAGAAATTGACTGGTTTTTCATAGTTAAGATGCTTAAAGACTTCCATTGAAATTGAGTCCCTGTCATTTTGCAAAAGCTTTTTGAATTTTCGTTGCAAAGTCTTCATGTCGGACGCATTTCTCCTTGTTTTTCCCGACCGTTGCGGGCGTCTTTCGGTTTCTATTTCTCTTGCCCGCCCCGCCGTTGTGGGTGGCCTTCAGATGCTTCTACCCGTCTATCGCGCTGCTGTAGCGGAGGCTTTTCAATTCATAGTTGGCTGTGTCGAGCCCGCCATTGCGGGTGGCTCTCAAGTCCACCGTTGCGGGGAATCTACGACTCTTGATTTTCTTTTCCGTAGCGGACGATTTCTATATCCTCCCTCGCCATCGTGGACCGTGTTGCATGGCGAAACAATTGATTGTCGCCTCCGTTGCGGGCGGTGTCATGATGGGAGCGGTCCGCCGTTGCGGAGGTTTCCAAGCTCCAAGCTTCCGATATAATTTCCGCCGACGCCCGAGGTATGTGTTGAGCCATATTCGCCGTTGCGGGTGATAGAGTGGTAGGAAGGGTCCGCCGTTGCGGGTGGTATGAAGCTCGTGCCGCCCGACTTAACTTTCGGAGCCGCCCCGATTGATGTGACTTCTCGCACATGTGGTTTTGTTTATATATGTTGGGCGACAAACAGGGTTTTTTGTTGTTTTCAAAGGCGTGGTTGCGGTGAGGCGAGCTGTTGATTTTAGGAGCGCGTGAGAGCTAACTATTGGTACCTGTGGCCAGGTGGCAGGAGAAGAAGTCTAGCTATCATCAGCTCCCTCATTTGGTGGATTGCCAGGTAGGATCTTGACTCTTATCATCGTTTTTTTTTTTTTTAGATTTCTTTCACGCGGTGGGGGGTTTTAAGATTTGGACCTGTCATCCCGTTGCACCAGCGGGGAGTTTCTCCCTTGGTTGGTTTTTTTCTTCAGTCGTCCACCTGGCGTTGCGCGCCGTTCGGTTAGGGTTCCCGGTTGAAATTGTTTGGACGGTTATAGGGAGAGGGGTTTTCGTCGTTTATGTTTAAAAGCCTGCGTTTCCTTTTCTGCCGCTTCAGTCCTTTGGGGGGAAGCGAGGTGCAGGCGGCCGTCATTCCGCCTGCACTTGGTGGTTATGATGGAGGTTTTGGGGCACCAGAGGCCGTTACGCCTTTCTGCACTGGGTTTCGTTGGGGGTTAAATTAATAGGAGCTGCGTTGCTGTTTTCTGTCTAGGGGTCGGGTTGCACTAGCCATAGTCGCCGCGGTTTTTCTGACTCTCTGTTCACAGTCCGGGGTTGTGCGTCATCTTGGTGGGAATTGGGGATGGCGCGACCTAGTTTTGCTATTGAACTCTGAAAGCCTTGGTAGGGTAAAAAGGAGGGGTAGCGTGAGTCGGTTTTGATCAAGATGCCTGGTCTAGAGATGGGCTCATTTCCCGTCGAGGTGGGTGAAGAAGGTTATCAACATAATATATTTGCTCCGCTGATTAGTCGCTTGCGTTCCATGGGCCGTAGGTCTGAAGTATCGACTGGTTAAGCCTGGGGTTTTTATTTTTTTTTCTCTGTGTGATAGGCAGTGAAATGATGGTTGTATGATGCATCTGCATAGATTTTGCTCATATCGCTTCTATATATCAATTTCATAAGAATGACAAGCCTCGTAATAGCGTATTTTCCTGCCAACCTCAATATGACTGATAATTTAATGCATGTGGGATAAATCATAAAACAACTCATTCATAAGACCTGGTGAAGATGTGCTACAATAAAAATTTTATCATGCTCATAACACATTGCACAGCACTTCATATTTGTGAATTGTTCAGTATGAAAGATGAAGGTTGATTGTATGCACTGATATAATTCTAATATACCTAAAAGAGAGTAAACTGTTGCACAAAGTTCATAAATTGGAATTACTGAATACTATGATGTTGTTTATTGCAAGAAGATCTGAAAATGTCTAAAAGACAGAGAAAGAAGGCCCTAGCAGTAGAGGAGGTTCCTGCAGCAGAAGTAGAAACAAGAATTGAATACATTTATGAGGACACCCAATGTGTCACAGGGGTGGAGCCTGAGTACAAATGGGGAGATGTTTACAGGATGATCTCCCGCAAGGAAGTCCCGGATATGGGGCTTGAGGAGGCACCCATATATGCCAATATAGAGAAATCAGCTATTATGAAGGTCGCCACCAGACCAGAGCTATTCCCTTGCTCTGAGTTAATGAGATGGGTGCTACCACATACAGACCACAATTCAATGCTCATCTGTAATGTCGATGGCCAGGGCTATGCTGCATTCAGCCCTGGATATGTAGCTCTAGCTTACCATCTACCAGATCCTCAGCTTTTCCTTACAGATAGATGGCTGGATGACCTCCGGATGGACCTTGTAGAGACCTTGAAAAGAATGCTCTTACCGGGCAATATCTTCCGACATAGAGTGACTGAAGATTATGACACAACCACTCTCAGGCCCACTTCCAGGTTCATAGCTTTAATGCTAAACAGAATCTTTGGGAGGGCAAATGGAAAACTGTTTAAGTTAGAATGGGTACCCCTAATGTTTTTTATAGCAACAGAAGGAACCATTTTCAATTGGGCGAGCATAGTCTCCAGCAACCTCTCCTCTTGTGTGGCTGCAACTTCAGAAGGAAAGGAACGGAGAAGGTCTGAATTTTACATGAGCTCAATCCTAATCGATTGCATACTATGCCACCAGTATTTCCCCGGGCTTAAATGTGTTTGGGAAAAGAATAGGATGCCTGTATATGCAGCATATAGAATGTTGGGGGCTAATCAATACCATACTTTCTATCGAGAGATATTTGAACAGTTTATCATGCCTCTGCACACTCTCATATTCAAAAAGGAATGCAGCTGTATGTCAGAAGAGGCCATGCAGGTCATAGAGGAGTTTGGTGACTATTTTTTGACAGAAAATGGGATGTATTTGAGGATGTTTGGTGGGTCAAAGACCCCTTATCTGTTGCCCAAGTATGCAACATATTATATCATACACAAGGAAGCTGTCAGACAAGTGTATATAGATGGAGTTGGGCATTTCCTATTCCAGAAGAAGAAGTCTTCCTACCCCCCTCTGCCATTCAAGCTAGGTAGTTGCAGCTTTGCAAATGTGAAGCAGGCTGCTGAATTTGTACAGGAACTAGAAAAGTTCCGTTTCAGGGAGATGACCTTTAGACGGAATGATACTCACGAGAGAATGGCTGAACACTGCAGGAAACACAAAGTATTTTATGAGTACACTCATCACATTGACAGGGATGAATCTATTTTCAGGAGGGCCACTAACATGACAACGCTCGGTAAGAGGTTCAAACCATAAGGTGGATCTGAGCAGGAGAAAGCGGAGCAGGCTAAGGCTGAAGAAACAGCCAAAAGAATACGGGAAGAAGCCCAGAGACTAGAGCAAGAAGCTGCAGAATGGTCCCAGAAGGGAGAAGAAGAAAAGAAGAAAGCTGCCCAGGAAGCAGCTGAAAAGGTAAAGGAAAGAGCTAGAGAGGCCGAAGAGACTGCCAAGCAAGCAGCTGAGGAAGCTCAGAGGAAAATAGATGAAGAACTTCAACAACAAGAGGCCCAGAAGACAAAGATGACACAACAGCAGGCTTCTGGATCACAAGCAGAACAAAGTCAGGGTGAGGAAAACCCTGAGGTGCAGACCATGCAAGTGTCCACTACCATCATTCCTTCCACCCCTATGCTCCAGTTAGTACCCTTCACACCGAAGAAAGGGGAAGAGGTTCCTGATTTTAACACAGTGTATTATGACAGGGAAACCAAAAGAATCATGAGAAGAACTGAGCAAAAGGTAGGGGCTGAAGGGATGGCCAGTACCATGATAACCAAAAAAGCTGTGATGGTCAGAACGGATAAAGATCCCAAGTTTGTCATAAGGGCTGGCAAAGCAGCAATAGACGCTACGGAGGACAATGTAGATCAAATGATGAAAGAGATAGACTCAACCAAGAAAACCTCCGCTTAGTTGAAGGACACCTTGAGAAGGGAGAGAGAGGAGAGCAACAGATTAAAAAGAAAATACGAGCATGCACTCAAAGAGGTGGAGGTCACGAAGCATGAAATTCATGCTATCGAGCAGGAAGCACAAGCGAAAGAAACTACACAAGAAGCCTTGAGTAAAGCATATCAAGAAATTCAGGACTTAAAGAGTGAAAGGGAACAAATGAAGACACAGATAGAAGAGCTGAGGGAGCAGCAGAAGGACATCTACGAATCCAATACCTTATATGTTAGAGATCTGCAAGAGCAGCTGGAGGCAGCCAAGGAGCAGCAGGTAGATCTGCAGCCCGTCAAAGATCACATCCTGTCTCAGAAGGCTAGGATGTTGCAACTGCAAATGGCCGTGGAAGAAGAAAGGTGTCAAATCTTGCAGATTGATGGCAGGCTGGATGAAATATTAAATACAGTATCTTATTTCGTAGACAGATCACAAGACATCCTGGAGGTGCTGACTTCAAGGATAACCAGAGTAGAAGATGATCAAGAAGTCCCAGCTGAGCTACCAGTTAAAGATAAGCAGGCTTTGAAGCGGGACCATGATCTGATCGAGTTTGCTGTTATTACTACAGAGGACTTTCAGAAGACAGTGAAGAAAACGAAGGGAGCATGTACAGAGTTCTTTAGAAGAGCCCTTGTCACCTATAATCGCTGTCAAGTGGAGGCTGAACATAGGCTACACGAATTCCCTGATCATGATACAATTGCAGGGATGTTGCAAACAAGGCAGCAGGAGGATGAAGCCAAGATCCAATGTATCAGAGCCCTTGATGAGCCGATCCTAAAAAATGAAATTGGACACGCAGCCATTAGTATTCAGCTCTTGGAGGAACAGGTGCACCTGAACAAGGCCATAATAGAAGCTATTCGGAACCAAGCAGATAAGTTCGAGCTGAATGTACAATTCTTGGAGCCCCACTCATTTGAAGGACTCGCGGCTGAGGCAGTAGCGTGGAGGAAATTTTTGGAAGACCAAGCGGGCCCCTCCAAGTGAGAAGGACTGGTCAAACTTTGTATAATGTAATATTTTGTAAGGGGTTGAGAGAAATTGAAGCGTTGGGGAGCCCAAAGGTCACTTTGGGAAACCCAAGCATTTTTTTCTTTTTGTATAAAACTAGGGAAGAGAGATAAAGGAAATGGATTTTTTCCTCGGTCACACGCGATGACCTATTGTAAAGAAGAACTATTTCCTTTTTGCAATAAATAATTGTTGTTTTCCTATTGGAGAAAGTGCTGTGGGATTTTCCAAATGGTGTGCAATGGATGGCAGGAAAATGAACTATTTTGTTTTTCAGCATATGTCCATGAATTGTGAGATCGTTCTAACTCTATGACTTATGTCTTGTTGAATGATTTCCGGTTTATTTTGTGGAAAATTCACTTTTAGTAATGCTGGTGCTTCACATAACATTTAGCTATCTGATTGTTGGAATAATTTCTCTTTCATGTGCTATAAATACAAGTATCATTTACCTGTGATTGTGTTTATCCTACATGAGGTTAACGCATTACTAAATAATAGTTGTTTTGGCTCCCTGGGGATAGGTAGTTAGTCATCTTAGTTCATAGTTGCATATGTGGTTTAGGTGTTGTGAACGTAAGACGAGAGGTAAGAACCTGCGCAGCACATTGTGTGGTTCCCGGCATCCTTATCACCCTGCATGGTTTAGATAAGCATGTGCATTGCATATTAAGTCAAAAATACAAATTCCGGTGGACCGGGCCGCAACCGGTAAACCCTTGTTGTTATTTTGACCTACGGTAGCCGGACCGTAAACCGGACGGATTCCCTATACCAAACAGTCAGCGGGCTAGTTGGGAACGCTGATTGGGGAGAATCCCTTACTGTTGCCGCCTGCGAATTCCCAGGCCTCAACAGTTTTGGTGCTAGAAGGAGGGCCGCCAGAAAAGGCTGGCCGTAGAACTTATTTTCCCAAGACTAACACACCAGCAGATGTTTGAAGCTTTCAATCTCACTCAAGATTGAGGTTTTCCTGTCCTTGAAACCCTGCTTGCTTAGTGTTTCTGTTCACCTTTGCTCATGGCTGGGAATCTACCTAACCCCTTGCCAGCTTGGAGAGCTAGGTCTCCTCTGAACTTGAATCCTCCTTTACACAATCTGCCTCAAGATTTCGATAAGCTTTTACCTAAGTTTGACCCTGCGGACAACAGTGCTGTAGATGACCACCTTCAAAGCTTTTACCTAGCGCTAGAAGGGCTAAGGGCTGGAGAGCATGAAGACGTAGTGTGCAGGATTTTTCCTCATACTCTGAAAGGATCAGCAGCATCATGGTATTTTGGACTGCCTGTAAGTTCCATTCCAGATTGGGATACTTCTGAAAGAATCTTTAGAAATAAGTACACAACCCAGAAGACCCATGCCTCGTTGATGAAAGGGCTTGGTTTGTTGAGGAAAGAGAAGAATGAAAAGGTGCGGAGTTTCACACAGAGATTTTCGCTGTACCTAAAAAAAATTTCCGTTATGGACAGACCCGCAGATAAAGTTTTAATTGAGTATTATACCTCAGCCCTAGGACCTGAGCTGGCTATGTTTGCCAAGATGAAAGTCAAGCCTACATTGGTGGAATCTTATCAAGAAGCTGAAAGAGTAGAGGCTGAAAGTGAGAGTATAGAGGACTATCCTGACTCAGTTGAGGGGAAAACCGCTATAAGAAGAAGCTCATTGTTGTTTAAACCTAAAGAATATCAGTCACATGATTATCATGAGATGATGAAAGTGCTTCAGAAGCTGTCCAACCGAGTTGTAGAATTGGAGAAAGAAAGGGACATTCAAACAACCAATAAGCTTCCCCATCCCAGAAAAGAGAGTGACAACCAAAGGCAGGTTTCCCCACCACCAAGCGTGGCATCAATAAACATAACAGAGATAGGAGGTGATAATTTATGTACCTTTCATCATCAACCCCACTCTAAGAAGAGATGTCCCCAATGGATACATTCAATGACACGAGTGATGAATAAATTGTTGGATCCTGAATTGACTAGATACAGTGGTGAGGAAGAAAAAAGGAAACAAACCATAGAAAAGAAATAAGATGATACTATGTTTTCATGGAATGGAGTTTCACTGTTTAATATGGAAGAAAATGCTCTCCAATCTCAGCATACACTTATAACCACAAAGAATGAGAATATGGCCATGGAGAACAATGAAATAATGGATGTACAAGAGGAGATAAAGGGACAGGATGATATGAGGGTTAAAGACGATTCACCTAAAGATATTCAAGGCAAACAGGAAGTAGAGCCACCCATGAATCTTACCAAGCTGGTAGAAGATGACAAAGAAAGCGCAGCTGATAAGTTAAAGGAGGAGTTGCCCACTACTAACCAACCGGTAGAAGAAAAGAGTGAGCTCATCAAGACCATGAAGACCAGCACTCCACCTTTCCTAGTAACTCTTGAAATTTTAAATCATAATGTGCATAACTGTTTGGTAGATTCTGGATCATCCACAAATGTTATGCCTCTAATAGTCTGCAAAAAACTCAATGGACAGATAAATCCTACTCTCTGGGATGTCACACAACTTGACAGAACTAGTGTCAAGGTAGTAGGAGAGATGAAGAAC
>LPNX010521495.1:470722-507587 GCA_001517045.1 Pseudotsuga menziesii
ACGAACCTGCTGATTTTGTCTTGGGAAACTCCCTTACTGAGCTTAAGCCAGAACACCATTCCTCAAAAAGGGCCAACCATGTGATGGACACTCAGTCTAAGCTCCTTCAACTCCCTCAGGCTGAAAGAAATGATTGCAAAATTATAGATATGGGTTCCATTTCAATAACTGCACAGCTGGACCATGGTTAGACAATTCTGGTCTGAAATCCCGCTCATTCCTAGTTCTTTAAAATGTGAAAATTTTTGGGATGGGCGAATTTTTTGAAATTTTGTGTTGCTATTTTTCTTTTGTACATAAATAAATTGCTTGTTTTCTTAATGCTAGATGCTTTCTCGGTTTTAGTACTTTAATGCTTTCTTTATTGTCATGCTGTTATTTTCTTATGGTTTTGCTAGTTTTCTTTTGTTTTGAATAAGAGGCAAACTTTTGGATGCAATGGAAACATCAGAGGTCTGTATTAACTAAAATCCTGAGCAAGAGGACTGTGTTTTAAAGTGCAGATAATCTTCTAGCAGCTGTATGCCTAACAAGCAGAGCATTTATTTGATGTCTTTTTTCATCCCTGTAAATAACTCAGAAGTCAAAAGGGTCTAAAGTACTATTTAGAGGCTCCATTCACTTCATATGTTAAATACCCAAAGGGGTGACAGCACTAGACCCGCGGGATGGAAACGGAGTGAGACAGTTTATCATATATAAATGATCCCATGCCATGAATTAAGAAAAGGGCCAAAAGCTCTTAAGAGTCAAAGGAACAAAGCATATCAGAGCAAAGCTCTAAAAAGCATAAATCTCAAAGCATAAAGTAACAAATGGCCACAAGATCCTCTCCGTCCGTGAATTGAAATAAAAATATGTCATTCACACAAAAGGACACTATGGGATAGAGGATCCTGAATTAAAAAAAAATATATATATTTCAGTAAGAAAGGCCCGCAGGAGGACTCCTAGTGAAGAACTAAAGTTCAGAAAGCACAAAAGTGCAAAATGGCATGGGAATGAGGAACAAAAGGATAATACTGTTCATTCTCTGTCAAAATCCTGTGGTGTCGAAACTGTAAACCCCAGAGGGCAGGTAAAATGAACTCCTTTTATTTGGCCTCCAAAGAGTTATTCAGACCTGAAACACTACTGGTGTTACCTTTTCCCGAGTAGATCGACTTCATCTAAGTAATTTAATGCATGAGTTGACTGGTTAGGGATGCAGACAGTTAGAATATTTCAGTCTTGTTCATACAGTCTTAGGCTTAGAAAGAAAGTTAATTCAGAGATCTGGGGTTCACCAGGTAGTCACCAATTGTTGCGCCTACAACATTTTCCCAAAATTCTAAAAAATTTTGGGACCCTCCTTTACTTCGAGTTATCCATTTTCCTTGCTTAGTTTCATGCTCTTGAGTTTTGCTTATGGATTTATGGCTCCTTCCCGAATTTTGAATGCTAGAAATTGACTGGTTTTTCATAGTTAAGATGCTTAAAGACTTCCATTGAAATTGAGTCCCTGTCATTTTGCAAAAGCTTTTTGAATTTTCGTTGCAAAGTCTTCATGTCGGACGCATTTCTCCTTGTTTTTCCCGACCGTTGCGGGCATCTTTCGGTTTCTATTTCTCTTGCCTGCCCCGCCGTTGCGGGTGGCCTTCAGATCCTTCTACCCGTCTATCGCGCCGCTGTAGCGGAGGCTTTTCGATTCATAGTTGGCTGTGTCGAGCCCGCCGTTGTGGGTGTCTCTCAAGTCCACTGTTGCGGGGAATCTCCGACTCTTGATTTTCTTTTCCGTAGTGGACGATTTCTATATCCTCCCCCGCCATCGTGGACCGTGTCGCATGGCGAAACAATTGATTGTCGCCTCCGTTGCGGGCGGTGTCATGATGGGAGCGGTCCACCGTTGCGGAGGTTTCCAAGCTCCAAGATTCCGATATAATTTCCGCCGACGCTCGAGGTATGTGTTGAGCCATATTCTCCGTTGCGGGTGATAGAGTGGTAGGAAGGGTCCGCCGTTGCGGGTGGTATGAAGCTCGTGCCGCCCGACTTAACTTTCGGAGCCACCCCGATTGATGTGACTTCTCACACGTGTGGTTTTGTTTATATATGTTGGGCGACAAATGGGGTTTTTTGTTGTTTTCGAAGGCGTGGTTGTGGTGAGGCGAGCTATTGAGTTTAGGAGCGCGTGAGAGCTAACTGTTGGTACCTGTGGCCAGGTGGCAGGAGAAGAAGTCTAGCTATCATCAGCTCCCTCATTTGGTGGATTGCCAGGTAGGATCTTGACTCTTATCATCGTTTTTTTTTTTTTTTATAGATTTCTTTCACGCGGTGGGGGGTTTTAAGATTTGGACCCGTCGTCTCGTTGCGCCAGCGGGGAGTTTCTCCCTTGGTTGGTTTTTTTCTTCAGTCGTCCACCTGGCGTTGCGCGCCATTCGGTTAGGGTTCCCGGTTGAAATTGTTTGGACGGTTATAGGGAGAGGGGTTTTCGCCGTTTATGTTTAAAAGCCCGCGTTTCCTTTTCTGCCGCTTCAGTCCTTTGGGGGGAAGCGAGGTGCAGGTGGCCGTCATGCCGCCTGCACCTGGTGGTTATGAAGGAGGTTTTGGGGCACCAGAGGCCGTTACGCCTTTCTGCGCTGGGTTTCGTTGGGCGGTTAAATTAATAGGAGCTGCGTTGCTGTTTTCTATCTAGGGGTTGGGTTGCACTAGCCATAGTCGCCGCGGTTTTTCTGACTCTCTGTTCACAGTCCGGGGTTGTGCGTCGTCTCTGTGGGAATTGGGGATGGCGCGACCTAGTTTTGCTATTGAACTCTGAAAGCCTTGGTAGGGTAAAAAGGAGGGGTAGCGTGAGTCGGTTTTGATCAAGATGCCTGGTCTAGAGATGGGCTCGTTTCCCGTCGAGGTGGGTGAAGAAGGTTATCAACATAATATATTTGCTCCACGGATTAGTCGCTTGCGTTCCATGGGCCGTAGGTCTGAAGTATCGACTGGTTAAGCCTGGGGTTTTTATTTTTTTTTCTCTGTGTGATAGGCAGTGAAATGATGGTTGTATGATGCATCTGCATAGATTTTGCTCATATCACTTCTATATATCAATTTCATAAGAATGACAAGCCTCGTAATAGCGTATTTTCCTGCCAACCTCAATATGACTAATAATTTAATGCATGTGGGATAAATCATAAAACAACTCATTCATAAGACCTGGTGAAAATGTGCTACAATAAAAAATTTATCATGCTCATAACACATTGCACAGCACTTCATATTTGTGAATTGTTCAGTATGAAAGCTGAAGGTTGATTGTATGCACTGATATAATTCTAATATACCTAAAAGAGAGTAAACTGTTGCACAAAGTTCATAAATTGGAATTACTCAATACTATGATGTTCTTTATTGCAGGAAGATCTGAAAATGTCTAAAAGACAGAGAAAGAAGGCCCCAGCAGTAGAGGAGGTTCCTGCAGCAGAAGTAGAAACAAGAATTGAATACATTTATGAGGACACCCAATGTGTCACAGGGGTGGAGCCTGAGTACAAATGGGGAGATGTTTACAGGATGATCTCCCACAGGGAAGTCCCGCATATGGGGCTTGAGGAGGCACCCATATATGCCAATATAGAGAAATCGGCTATTATGAAGGTCGCCACTAGACCAGAGCTATTCCCTTTCTCTGAGTTAATGAGATGGGTGCTACCACATACAGACCACAATTCAATGCTCATCTGTAACGTCGATGGCCAGGGCTATGCTGCATTCAGCCCTGGATATGTAGCTCTAGCTTACCATCTACCAGAGCCTCAGCTTTTCCTTACAGATAGATGGCTGGATGACCTCCGGATGGACCTTGTAGAGATCTTGAAAAGAATGCTCTTACCGAGCAAGATCTTCCGACATAGAGTGACTGAAGATTATGACACAGCCACTCTCAGGCCCACTTACAGGTTCATAGCTTTAATGCTAAACATAATCTTTGGGAGGGCAAATGGCAGACTGTTTAAGTTAGAATGGGTACCCCTAATGTTTTTTATAGCAACAGAAGGAACCATTTTCAATTGGGCGAGCATAGTCTCCAGCAACCTCTCCTCTTGTGTGGATGCAGCTTCAGAAGGAAAGGAACGGAGAAGGTCTTAATTTTACATGAGCTCAATCCTAATCGATTGCATACTATGCCACCAGTCTTTCCCCGGGCTTAAATGTGTTTGGGAAAAGAATAGGATGCCCGTATATGCAGCATATAGAATGTTGGGGGCTAATCAATACCATACTTTCTATCGAGAGATCTGTGAACAGTTTATCATGCCTCTGCACACTCTCATATTCAAAAAGGAATGCAACTGTATGTCAGAAGAGGCCATGTAGGTCATAGAGGAGTTTGGTGACTATTTTTTGACAGAAAATGGGATGTATTTGAGGATGTTTGGTGGGTCAAAGACCCCTTATCTGTTTCCCAAGTATGCAACAGATTATATCATACACAAGGAAGCTGTCAGACAAGTGTATATAGATGGAGTTGGGCATTTCCTATTCCAGAAGAAGAAGTCTTCCTACGCCCCTCTGCCATTCAAGCTAGGTAGTTGCAGCTTTGCAAATGTGAAGCAGGCTGCTGAATTTATACAGGAACTAGAAAAGTTCCGTTTCGGGGAGATGACCTTTAGACGGAATGATACTCACGAGAGAATGGCTGAACACTGCAGGAAACAAAAAGTATTTTATGAGTACACTCATCACATTGACAGGGATGAATCTATTTTCAGGAGGGCCACTAACATGACAGCACTCGGTAAGAGGTTCAAACCACAAGGTGGATCTGAGCAGGAGAAAGCTGAGCAGGCTAAGGCTGAAGAAACAGCCAAAATAATAAGGGAAGAAGCCCAGAGACTAGAGCAAGAAGCTGTAGAATGGTCCCAGAAGGGAGAAGAACAAAAGAAGAAAGCTGCCCAGGAAGCAGCTGAAAAGGTAAAGGAAAGAGATAGAGAGGCCGAAGAGACTGCCAAGAAAGCAGCTGAGGAAGCTCAGAGGAAAATAGATGAAGAACTTCAACAACAAGAGGCCCAGAAGACAAAGATGACACAACAGCAGGCTTCTGGATCACAAGCTGAACAAAGTCAGGGTGAGGAAAACCCTGAGGTGCAGACCATGCAAGTGTCCACTACCATCATTCCTTCCACCCCTATGCTCCAGTTAGTACCCTTCACACCGAAGAAAGGGGAAGAGGTTCCTGATTTTAGCACAGTGTATTATGACAGGGCAACCAAAAGAATCATGAGAAGAACTGAGCAAAAGGTAGGGGCTGAAGGGATGGCCAGTACCATGATAACCAACAAAGCTGTGATGGTCGGAACGGATAAAGATCCCAAGTTTGTCATAAGGGTTGGCAGAGCAGCAATAGACGCTACGGAGGACAATGTAGATCAAATGATGAAAGAGATAGACTCAACCAAGAAAACCTCCGCTCAGCTGAAGGACACCTTGAGAAGGGAGAGAGAGGAGAGCAACAGATTAAAAAGAAAATACGAGCATGCACTCAAAGAGGTGGAGGTCACGAAGCATGAAATTCATGCTATCCAGTAGGAAGCACAAGCGAAAGAAACTACACAAGAAGCCTTGAGTAAAGCATATCAAGAAATTCAGGACTTAAAGAGCGAAAGGGAACAAATGAAGACACAGATAGAAGAGATGAGGGAGCAGCAGAAGGACATCTACGAATCCAATACCTTATATGTTAGAGATCTGCAAGAGCAGCTGGAGGCAGCCAAGGAGCAGCAGGTAGATCTGCAGCCCATCAAATATCACATCCTGGCTCAGAAGGCTAGGATGTTGCAACTGCAAACGGCCCTGGAAGAAGAAAGGTGTCAAATTTTGCAGATTGATGGCAGGCTGGATGAAATATTAAATACAGCATCTTATTTCGTAGACAGATCACAAGACATCCTGGAGGTGCTGACTTCAAGGATAACCAGAGTAGAAGATGATCAAGAAGTCCCAGCTGAGCTACCATTTAAAGATAAGCAGGCTTTGAAGCGGGACCATGATCTGATCGAGTTTGCTGTTATTACTGCAGAGGACTTTCAGAAGACAGTGAAGAAAACGAAGGGAGCATGTACAGAGTTCTTTAGAAGAGCCCTTGTCACCTATAATCGCTGTCAAGTGGAGGCTGAACATAGGCTACACGAATTCCCTGATCATGATACAATTGCAGGGATGTTGCAGACAAGGCAGTAGGAGGATGAAGCCAAGATCCAATGTATCAGAGCCCTTGATGAGCCGATCCTAAAAAATGAAATTGGACAAGCGGCCATTAGTATTCAGCTCTTGGAGGAACAGGTGCACCTGAACAAGGCCAGAATAGAAGCTATTCGGAACCAAGCAGATAAGTTCGAGCTGAATGTACAATTCTTGGAGCCCCACTCATTTGAAGGACTCGCGGCTGAGGCAGTAGCGTGGAGGAAATTTTTGGAAGACCAAGCGGGCCCCTCCAAGTGAGAAGGACTGGTCAAACTTTGTATAATGTAATATTTTGTAAGGGGTTGAGAGAAATTGAAGCGTTGGGGAGCCCAAAGGTCACTTTGGGCAACCCAAGCATTTTTTGCTTTTTGTATAAAACTAGGGAAGAGAGATAAAGGAAATGGATTTTTTCCTCGGTCACACGGGATGACCTATTGTAAAGAAGAACTATTTCCTTTTTGCAATAAAGAATTGTTGTTTGCCTGTTGGAGAAAGTGCTGTGGGATTTTCCAAATGGTGTGCAATGGATGGCAGGAAAATGAACTATTTTGTTTTTCAGCATATGTCCATGAATTGTGAGATCGTTCTAACTCTATGACTTATGTCTTGTTGAATGATTTCCGGTTTATTTTCTGGAAAATTCACTTTTAGTAATGCTGGTGCTTCACATAACAGTTAGCTATCTGATTGTTGGAATAATTTCTCTTTCATGTGCTATAAATACAAGTATCAGTTACCTGTGATTGTGTTTATCCTACATGAGGTTAACGCATTACTAAATAATAGTTGTTTTGGCTCCCCGGGGATAGGTAGTTAGTCATCTTAGTTCATAGTTGCATATGTGGTTTAGGTGTTGTGAACGTAAGACAAGAGGTAAGAACCTGCGCAACACATTGTGTGGTTCCCGGCATCCTTATCACCCTGCATGGTTTAG
Source organism: Pseudotsuga menziesii (assembly GCA_001517045.1). Classification (NCBI taxonomy): domain Eukaryota; kingdom Viridiplantae; phylum Streptophyta; class Pinopsida; order Pinales; family Pinaceae; genus Pseudotsuga; species Pseudotsuga menziesii. Next base: position 477,867 of record LPNX010521495.1, read on the forward strand.
ATAAGCATGTGCATTGCATATTAAGTCAAAAATACAAATTCCGGTGGACCGGGCCGCAATCGGTAAACCCTTGTTGTTATTTTGACCTACGGTAGCCGGACCGTAAACCGGACGGATTCCCTATACCAAACAGTCAGCGAGATAGTTGGGAATGCTGATTGGGGAGAATCCCTTACTGTTGCCGCCTGCGAATTCCCAGGCCTCAACAGAACTATTATCAAAATGTAGAGTTTCCATAGAAATAAATCAACAATATTTTCTTTTGATAAGTTTACCAGTAATATCTTCAAGTAACTTTGTTAACATTGGAATATTTTTACTATTATAATTCCAAGCTATTTAGCATAATAATCCATTTCTAGGACTTAAACCTTTTATACAAAACCTCTAAGAATATTACAGAGAGTCTATTACAACAAGCTTAATATGCCACGGAGTCATTAAACAATGTGTAGTATAATACAATAATAACTACTATATTATAATCTATTCATTACTCATAGTAAGGAAAAATCATTCATTATTTTAGTACTTTTAAAACCTAAGTCATAAACATATCACTCTATTCATTCCACAGTAAATGAATTTACGAACTTAGTACAACCCAATTGTAAACAATCAATATAAATCAATTATTATTATATGTAAATTGTGTTTCTAAACCCTAATCTACTGATATAAACTTTCATATCTGTACATAATCGAATTTATGAAAAAGAATATGTTTAGAGCTCTTTTATATTAAAAGGAAAACTATCATGAATTTACTATCGTTTATACCAAAAATCATCGAAGTTATAAAGATAACCTAAATAATCAAAACTGTTTATTTCAAAACCAAACCCTAGGATTATTCTTTACAGTACACGTTGCTCAAATAGAATTTCAAAAACAAATTTTTCAAATGGTTTAAACCAATTCGTAGTCATAGAATCATTTTGCAAACAAATTGTTGTCTTAATAGAAATCTATTGTTTTTTTTTACCAAGCGAATGCTTTATACAAACCAAAATTTCAAACAATTGCTAAACAGATAAATACAATATGGCCGTAAGCTCTGTCTTTTAAGAAACAAAAGAATTTATAAACAAAGTCTTCATTTTATAAAAAATTCAACCATTAGAGTCTCCATTTAGTTCAACTCATAAAACCCAACATGCCTTAAAGGATTCACATCTTCGAAAGTGTTTCAGTGGCCGAGTAATAGATCGAGGAAGCTTCACATTATGTATTTATAGTATTAAACAAATGATTACAAAACCTTTAAACAATATTCTTTTTAAACTAAAACGTTATTACAAGATCCATAGCCCATTTAGGAAACCCTAAGGGCTATCACAAAGGACGGCCTTACGGCCTCCACCATTTCTTTTCCAAAACCAAACAGCAAGCTGCTACAAGCAGTGAACACCATAATAAACACACTACAAATACCATCAACAACACTAGAGACACAATCAATGAAGGGTACCCAAGGTTGGGAGCGAGGCTTACCAAGCCTTTCTCCCTCACCCTTCACCCTCAGAAGAGTCATCTTCAACATACCACTGGGTTTTGCCAAGAACTTTCACCTACCGATCAAACAAACCACAACATCGATCTGTTAGTATATAGCTTAGTATTTTTATTTAAAAGAAAATAAAAATGCTTGGAGGATTCGATATGACTCACCAAATTAGCTTTAATACTATTAATGCCATGACAAAGCTTGAAGAACACTACAATGGAGAAAAACCAGAGCTTCAAATCCTGCTAACACAATGGAAAACAAGAAGTGACCACTTTTTTAATGATGAGATCAAAGGAATAGTTATGGCGAAGAACCAAAACTTCAGAACCTGCTAAAGCCATTATCAAATAAAAAAGACAAATGTTGCAGAGACCGAGGAGGCCGAGGGCATGTCAACCTATTTCTCCATCCAAAATCAAACAAAACATCTAATGAAGTCAAGCGAGTTGTTAAGGCAAACTTTTGTATGGTTTTGCTTAGAGTTTAATGCCAAACCCTCCATCCAACGAGCATCCACCATGTGGATTCCACTTCATTCAAAATTATTTTGGTATTGATATAGTTTTGAACCTGTATGTTAACCTTGCATTGTATGGTAAACATAATACTATTACCTTTGTAAAAGAATAAAGAAGTTATTTATGCATGTTGAAGTTTCTAACTAGGTTATAAATATTAGTTTATGCATTGGTTTTATGCCTAGGTTAGCTTCATTATATTTGTAGTTAGTATCTAGCTACTAAATGAATAATGTTAATGCTTAGGTAAGTTCTAGGGTTATCATGGATAAAATCCATAGTTAAAAGTCATTTGGAAGGTATTAGGGCTTCTAGTACCAAAAATAACTAAAAGCATGTTTGGATAATCATATACAATCAATCATATAATTCAAGTACTTAGAACAAATAATCACTCTTTCAACTCAAATTGTTACCTAGGTAGAGTATTCTTTGCTATAGGCCTAGGAACTCTTCTACATCGATAATCTAGACATTAAATAGAGTTTAAGGATCTTTCCTAGCTTACTAGTTTGGTATTCCGAGTTTTAATTCCAGGAAGATAGTGAAGGACAACAAGTTTCTACTAAAATGCCAGAGCGTATTGTTGATGCACTGGATGATAGAAATCCAATCCCCTTACCTCTGTTAGAAAGCACACATCGAAGAACTCTGAAGCGTATACAATTTGATGAAGGACTCCTCAATTCCATTGAAGTTACGCTATCTAAATGTAGTATTTCTTATCAAACTCAACAGATACTAAATAAATATTTTGAGGAGAAATGTGATGGAGATAAATGTAGATTATTTTTATCATTGTTAAAATATAGGGGCATGAATATTGTTAGGAAATCATTAGGGATAAAGATGATAAAGCCTTCTGGACCAAGTTCTCATATAGTTAAAATATTAATAGATGCCTTTGGTAAAATTGATAAGAACACACAGTCAAAGGACCGCAATGCGGCTCGTCATGTGTTGTCACAAGCAATTGTAAATAAGAACACCAGGGTCCTTCGTTTTCTCAAGCCTACATCTAAACTGGTTAATTTGAATGTAAAAACCCTCCATAGGTATTCTATTAGAAGAGAACATCTTGACACAAACCCCCAGACATATTTTTGGGCCTGTATTGGTCGGTTGCCATGTCGTGACATGAAGCTAGTTGATGCAGTAAAGGGACTAGTGCAGAGTTTTTGGCATGATCACAGAAGGCCTTCTTCAAACCGAAAGGATGTGGAGAGAATTTTTTGGGAGGTGGTAGACATAGATCGTTCACATGAATGGGAATGCAAGACTATTCCTGGCACTCATGGTTTTCATTCGGTTCGAAGTTTTGATAACCCAGTATTTGAAATTTGGACCAGAAAACTCACCTGTTTTTGTTCATCTTGTTGTGATGGTGACTGGGATGTGTGCGAATCATTGGATTGGGTTGATGGATGGGATTGCATGTCACTTCCACTTGATCAGCGTGCAATTGTTGAGTTAACTCCATTGGAAGAAGACCAATCGTCTATTTCTATAGATTTTGATCATGTATCAGACCTTGTACAACCTGGTATGATGCATTTCCTTAACATTTTTTTGTTAAATTTACGTAGTCTTGAAACTCACATTAATGGCCTTGTATCACACGAAAAATATTTGATCATATACCTACAATCATACTATGCAGGACACATATACGCAGTGGTTTCCTCAAAAGATAGTGAATGGGGTGGTGATTACTGGTTGGCACATTGTATAGAGGGAAATCAAACCCTCATTATGTCCACGACTGATGATGAAAACAACCACTTACCCACTGGGTCTCTGGTTGTTAAAGGTGAATACCTTACACATGACAACAATGCAAGAAAGAAGAGTGGATATGTTTACAGGGATTACAAACCAGGTGCAAGTGTGTATCACTTTACCAACTTAATCATTGGTACAAACCTCTAGGTACGAACAATGCCTAGTTGGAATTCATCGAAGGTACACTACTTCTTACCGAATACAGAGCACGAGAGACTAATGGAGACCATCATTATAAGAGATGATCCAGAGGGCTTGGTTGTATGATAATAGGTGAGATCTAGCATGATGAGGTATGTATCATTATTGTAATTTTCCCATGTATGTTTCTTATGAATATGTCAATTTTGTGTTCTTGTACGCTACTTCTTACCGGATACATAGCACGAGAGACTAATGGAGACCATCATTATAAGAGATGATCTAGAGGCCTTGGTTGTATGATATTAGGTGCGATCTAGCATGATGAGGTATGTACATCATAATTTTAATTTTCCCATGTATGCTTCTTATGAATATGTCAATTTTGTGTTCTTATACGCTACTTCTTACCAGATACATACCACGAGAGACTAATGGAGACCATCATTATAAGAGATGATCCGGAGGCCTTGGTTGTATGATATTAGGTGGGATCCAGTACAATGAGGTATGTATCATAATTTTAATTTTCCCATGTATGTCAAGGTAATGTTGTTTATAAATATTCCAAAAATTCTCTTGTATGTCAAGTTAATGAACATGCCAAATTTTACGTATGATCAATAAACCATATATATAAATATTGTCAATGTTTTCAGCCGATATATACAACTAGGATGATGGAAACAAGATGCCGAAACGATAACCCTACCTAGGAAACCCTAATCCTAACCCTAATCTTATCTTACCGTCACAACTCAATTCAAAATCACTCTAATGTCAAACTCAACTTTATCAAATCCGGTGGACTTATTCTTCAAATCATGTTGATTCACGAAGTTGACTTTAGTGTGCATGTACTGAGATCATTGAAGCCTTTAAATATAATATTTTTTTCATATGTTATTTCTATGCTTAGGCAATCATACTTATAGATGAAGCATTATATATATTTCATATGAAAATGCATTGCGCATAGTCCTTAGTTTAATTATGGTCATTATTCATGTTTATATATCAAAAATATTAATTTGTTTCAATCAAGTAAACACTTTTACACCATACATTTGAAATCCCACTTGGCATTTGTGTTTGCAAGTATATGATACCTAGTATGTTGTTATGATGCAAGTGCAAAGTAACATCAAAATGTGATATACCTTGGGTATTTATTAGTTGGTTTCAATGCAATACATTGTATTATGGTTTAAATTTGGTGATTTACATCCCATATTGCCTCCTAACAAAGATTTTTCCTATAGACACATGATTATGATTGGAATGTTTTCTGGATTCTCAAGAATGGGAGTGAATGTCATGAAATATTGAATTATAATGATGGAAACATAATTGGGATTTAATGGACACATTTAATATTACATGAACCTAATTTATTTGATGTGATCTGTTGATTTGGATCATTTTGGTTTTCTAAAAAGGCTAGAGTTCAATGTAAGCAATTTCTTATTGTAATTAAATACTAAATTATAATATGTAATAATCAGCTCTATGCATTTTTCAAGCGTTCCCACATAACACATGCCTAAACACGCTTGCACGACCCACCAGAGGCCCTTTTTTATGCACGGTTTCCATTCTATGCCCCGGGTAGGGATTCGACAGGTGTCCCTAAAAGCCTGTAGGAGGTGGGATTCAACATGCCACAAAATCATGACCTTTGCTTGGATCGACCAACCCGTTGGCACCGCTGGATTCAAGACATCAGGGTAGTGCTAGGGTGTCCCTCTAATCTACGTCCATGGAGAAGAGACCATTATTTTGGTCAATTTTGGAAACTAGGGTTTTTCTCAGTAAGTGAATGTGAAATTTTTGCACATGGGGGTCAAATTCGCATATTGCTTGACCGTGAAGGTGTGGCTAGCATTCCCACATAACACATGCCTAAACACAGTTGCGCGACCCACTGGAAGCTCTTTTTGATACACGGTTTCCATTCTATGCCCCGGGTAGGGATTCAACAGGTGTCCCTGAAAGCCTGTAGGAGGTGGGATTCAACGTGCTACAAAATCATGACCATTTCTTGGATCAATGAACCGATAGCTCCATTGGCTTCAAGACATATGGATAGTGCTAGGGTGACCCTCTAATCTGGTTCCATGGAGAAGAGACCATTATTTTGGTCAATTTTGGAAACTAGGGTTTTGCTCAGTATGTGAATGTGAAATTTTTGCACATGGGGGTCAAATTTGCATATTTCTTGACCGTGAAGGTGTGGCTAGCGTTCCCACATAACACATGCATAAACATGCCTTTGTTACCCACTAGAAGCCCTTTTTGATACACGATTTTCATTCTATGCCCCGGGTAGGGATTCAACAGGTGTCCCTGAAAGCCTGTAGGAGGTGGGATTCAACATGCCACAGAATCATGACCATTGCTCGGATCGACAAACCGTCCGCTTCGTTGGATTCAGCACATCGGGATAGTGCTAGGGTGTCCCTTTAATTTGGTTCCATGGAGAAGAGACCATTATTTTGGTCAATTTTGGAAACTAGGGTTTTGCTCAGTAAGTGAATGTGAAATTTTTGCACATAGGAGTCAAATTCACATATTACTCGACCGTGAAGGTGTGGCTAGTGTTCCCACATAATACATGCCTAAACAAGCTTGCAAGAAGCACCGAAAGTCCTTTTTGATGCACGGTTTCCGTTCTATGCCCTAGGTAGGGATTCAACAGGTGTCCCTGAAAGTCTGGAGGAGGTGGGATTCAACGTGCCATAGAATCATGAACGTTTCTCAGATCGATAAACCGTCAGCTCTGTTGGATTTTAGACACCGAGATAGTGCTAGGGTGGCCCTCTAATTTGCTTCCATGGAGAAGAGACCATTATTTTGGTCAATTTTGGAAACTAGGGTTTTTCTCAGTAAGTGAATGTCCAATTTCTGCACATATGGGTCAGCTTTGCAAATTCCTTGACTGTGAATGTGTGGCTAGCGTTCCCACATGGAACCTGCCTAAACATGTTTGCATGACCCACTGATATCCCTTTCTGATGCACGGTTTCCATTCTATGCCCCGATTAGGGATTCAATGGGTGTCCCTAAAAGCCTGTGGGAGCTGGGATTCAACATTCCATATATTGATGACCATTGCTCGGATCGATGAACTGTCAGCTCCATTGGATTCAGAACATCATGATAGTGCTAGAGTGGCCCTCTACTCTGGGTCCATGGACAAGGGATCATTTTTTTTGTCAATTTTGGAAACTAGGGTTTTGCTCAGTAAGTGAATGTGAAATTTTTGCATATAAACGTCAGCTTGAAGGCAATTGTAGATCTTCCCCTCATATAAGAGATGTGAGCATTTGTACGATGAAATACGGGAGGAGACAATGCCATTAAGTCAGTAACCATGTAATGGAACATGTTTATGTTTAGAAACAAGTGGCCATTCTATTACGCCATTATTACAAATTATATATATCTTCACGCTACGAATGCTTCGAAAATGCCATGTACATTAATCACACATAACTTTCATCTCTTTCAAAGTTGTTACTCGAGGCCATTCATCAAAGCCCATTTACATTAACAAAATGATAAAATAATGTGCAGGACATACATAATATGCAGGATATAGTCATAACCGTTATTTTGAATCAACCTTATAATACTCGGATACTTTTAGGTTTGATGTGTATCCCATGTACTCGTTAGATGAAAGACATCATGCCAAAAAATAATTCTATTTATGTAGACCACACTAGTGCATCATTTAAGTGTGTCAACTTCGTGCATCCTTTAAACCTTTGTTAGGTTGTTATGTGGGTAAGGTGCTTTTGTATTCCACCAAGTTGGATCAGTTGCTTAGCTGTGCTGGGTGCTTAAATGTGTATTAGACCTATGTTCCATCTTTTGGAATACAATTTGACATTGTTAATATAACATTGTATATGCAATTGGATCGTGGTAAAAAACAATTAAAATGTACATTTTTGTCATTACATAATTTATTGTAATTGTGCATTGTTCTCAAATTTATAACTAATATCTCCATACAATCGTAAAATCTATAAAAAATTGGGAACATTACACATAGAAACATTCTTCGCCACACATGTATAATCACACTTAAAAGACTGAACCATGAATATCTCAAGAGCCTTGATATGAAATATTTTTTATACCATGAAAGTTATAATACAAAAATATAACGCCTAGATCTATGGTCTGTCAATGTACATGTATCAAAAACATATTTGATGTACATGTGCAAACAAAAGTACATCTGTCCTGGACTGCGCCCCTATACTCTAACTCCGGACTGTACATAAAAATACATATTTGTCCTGGACTAACACATCAAAATTCCAACTTTCTCTTATTTTTCCCGGACCCTGATGCTCTTTGGCTCTGTCTACGACCACTATGCATCTCTGGCGACTGCAAATCAATGAAAATATTTCTTGATCAGGTAATTGAGCTAGTACTATCCATCAATAACAAATTTTGAAAATTTAAAATATGAATCAATTGTAAATAAAACAAAGACTCACTGCATCCGTCGGGGGTATAGGTTCATGTGGTGTCGAGGGTTTAGGTGCCTCTGCTATACTTGACCTTGCAGCGAGCCTCATCACCGTGCTTCTCTGGGAATAAAAAAAAATATGTCAATTATCTCAAGAATTATCAACATGTACATGAATGAGAAAGTATTAATCAATTGTGTAAAAAATGAACATCTCACTGAAAAAATGATTTCTAGGGGATGAGACTGGTGCTCTTCAGTAGTAAGAGGAGCCGTAGGTTGAACATCAACCTCAGTTGCGTGCACTAATGGACTAGGGTGTGGCTACATTCACCAAATGATTAAATAGTTATACATCGTGCATGTCTAGAAACAATACAAATGAAATGTACAATTACAAATATTCAAGTAGATGTACCTCACTGTGACTTATCCCTATTGTAGATGCAGCATTGACAATGGCATCAACAATCCCACTAAGGTCTAGCATGGATGACTCTGCATCCTGATGCTGTAAACATGTGAAAATAACATTAAGAAAAACCACTTGTGAAGTGAATACATAGCTAACCAACAACTGCCATTGGAAGTGTGTACATTACCGTGGGATGAGTAGGTTGATCCTCATGCACAGCTGCTCTATTCAAGGAACAGGGACCTCGTCTGGTGTAAAAAAACCCCTTATCTATGTTTGTACTACAGGGAGATCTATACCAAAGAGGTGGTGCAGGGATTCGTGATGACATCTGCATTCATAAAGTGTTACCGTAGTTAGACATGGATTTGAATGGATGGAATAATATGTACTGAAAAAATAACATGTTGTAATATACTTACCCCTTCCTGGTACATATCTCCACCACGGGAGTGACCGCTTCCATCAATTTTGTGCCCCTCTTCAGATGCCTCTAGCATCTGCAAGTTTAAAAAATATATTTACATTAGCGATCTCTATAAAGTAGTGTACAGTAATAAATTTAAATAATTCGAACAAGATTCAATCATAACCCATGTACTTACATTCTTCAAGTAGTCGTAAATTCCACCTTGGACTATGTCATTGATATTAATGTCTTCAGCATCATGTTCCAAGTGGGGTTCCTGCAACTTCAAAAATTGTAAATATTAGACATTTTAATAAATTAATCAAGACTAACACATGCATTAACAAAATTATACATGTAATAACAAAATGACAAGTGTTTAAATATTACCTCAACTGTGGTTCTCTGGGTCTTGGGTACAACCACACCGGGTGCAGTACCACCCCCGTGAGAGGCATCAAACTCCTGCAAGAGTAAATATTGCATATATATTACGAATCTTTTAATATGTTAGATATAGTATGGAACAATTAAAAATTGAGTTCAATAACATAGTTTTAAAACAAAGTTCTTACCTGACCACCAATCATCGTACTGGTACCATGTCTTGGTCCACGACCATAACAGGGTCCCCCACACGATGTGCAAACGTGCGGCTCGCTCTGAGGCACATGGTATGTTGATCTATCCCCACCAACAGATGTCCCTCCACCACCAGAAGCTGGTGGTTGTACACCAGCAGAGGAAGAGGGCGCTCTTTGGTCAATAGTGGCCGTGTGTCGAGAGACCATCTCAGCTAGAGTAAAAAATGCATCCTATGTCTGGGAAACCATTTCATGTGAAGGAGGGATGTCTGCCCTCGGTAGCTGGGCATGGGGTGCAGGTATCTGTGGATTGGCATCTCTATGCCTAGCATCGGGTCGGTGTTGGGGCATTCCCCTACCAACTCCCTGGAAGCCCAACATGTCAAAATAGTTGACATGTTTCCCCATCACAAACTATGTATACAATTTTCGGAGGAAGTACTGTTGGAGTAGGGTCCCGCAGCTACAAAAGAATATGCCAGTTTAACGGATAGACAGTTTTGGCGTAGAGGAGATAAGGTAGAGCTACGATGCCGTAGCATGTTTCTAGCTGCAGAGCAAAGCTGGAAACCATGACTTTTAGGACAGAGAAGTCAAGGAAGACAACAGTACCTGAGCGGCCGAGAAGAGAGAGCTCACCCACTGCATTGAAGGCAGCGGCGAAGATAGGAGGGCTCAACTACCCTCATAAAGGAAAAGGAGCAATGAGGCCGAGGTATTGAAGACGAAGGACAGAAGCAGGGAAGCGGTGCACAGTACCCATGGTCAGCGCCGAGAAGCATGGAAGACTGCAGAGAGTTGTGGTGTGATGGAAAGCGGCTACCTCAAGTACAGATATGCTAACTGTCACTAGTTAGGGTTTTGGGTTACTGTTGGGACAGGCCCACAGTGTTGTAATGGCGAGACCTTCGGTCCGCCTATAAAGGGATATATTTTGTATTGTAAAGGGGTTCATTCAGTTGTTAGTTGTTTTTGTAGATTATCAGACAATTGTAGAAGCCGAGCTCTGGTTTTGTTATTAACTGTAGTTATCTTGCTGAAACCAGTAGCTGGCTCATAGAGCATGCATGTAATGATCCACAGGGATCGACAGAGAGGGAAGAGTATATTGTAAGAGGTGCAATATAGAGTAGGAAAGAGATCTAAGAGAGAAGGGCTCCAAGCTGTGTGCGGAGTTACCCAGAAGATCTCGAGCTGCATATGCGGTGCAGCAGAACTATGTTTACCTTCCCCTGAGCTATAATAGAAACACAGTTTTGTGGACGTAACTTCCATCCTAGAGGTGAACCATGTTAAAATCGTGTGTTATGTGATTGATTATGTGTTGTGTTTATTTGTTACATCTATCAGTTATCACATGGGCCTTGTTTACAGTTAATGTATGTATGTGTTACTCAGTTTACAGCACTATAGAAGATAAATGCAAGTTGAAGTCCATAAGTATTTTGTGTAAGAGTTTATTTACATTTCATCCCAGATAGTTAAGAGTCGCAGAGTTAAGCAACCTTGTATCTTGATTCCCGTAAGTCGGAACGAGTAGCACTGAGTACGCTGAGCCGCAGCGGAGGATATCGCAACGAGGCGATATCGCACCAGCAGAGGAGCTGTGGTGCATTACAGTTGAGAATCAGCCTAGGAAGGAGTTACGCATTGCCTGAGGCGTGGCGATGCGATAAGGACTAGAGTCGTCGCACGTAAGAGAAAGTTGCGCATCGCAGACAGAGAGAAATATCGTAGGCTAGAAGAGCTGCGAGACACCTAGGCTGCCACAGAACCTGGTCCAAGACACGTGAGTCCTTGGCCAACCCATTAGAATCACTTTGAGTGAGACTTTAGGCTGCTCTGTGGTCTGTCGCCGAAAGGGCCAGTGAGCTAGGGGTGTTGTTGGTTGAATACAGTAAACCCGGGTATGCCCAAGCAAACCAACAAATGCTTCCATTGCTGGGACTGAACAAACTGAGCGTTGATGTTCTGGTGGCGTCCTACTAGAGATGAACTCAATGAGTGGGTTTGGTCTAAGGAGAAAGAGTTTGTCAAATGAGAGAACAAGAGTCCTAGACTGAGTACAGAGGCCTGGTTACAAAAACATATCGTTACAGACATGCATGCGATATGTTTTGCGACCTTTGGGAACGAGCTTTATGACTGGTTATCAAACCTGACTGATACGAGCATATTCAAGAAGAAAAGAGACATTGTCTGGACACTGGAGTTGATTCAGACCGTGAAGAACCTTGATAATCCCATTACGATAGCAATAGACTTCTGGCTTGTGAGTGTGCTAGAAGGCTTCGTCACAGAGTTTGCAGTTGACTAGAGAAAAAGCTTCAGCGAGGCTGAGCGCTACTTCTTCAAAGGATATCGGGGTAAGTACCTAAAATCTTTAAACTTGTCCATTAAGATGTTATTATATGAAAAATGAACAATGGATCTAGTTTCAGACAAATAAGTAAAGATAGTAATGTCACAAGAGTTTGAAAGTGATTTTGATGACATTGGACGTACACGTAGTGGAAAGAAATATAAAGTAGATTTCAAATCTCCCATATTTGAAGACAGCTCAGATAATACTAGACAACAGAGTCCTAGTACTACAGAAGGAATAGAGGGGGGTATCCCTTACCACCCTTACACCCCACAGAAACAGACCGGGACTCAGAAAAATCCCGTAGGAACTCCATCCAGTAGCTCGCAGACAGTACCTACCACCACTACATCACCTTCACCTATACCGCCGAGTGGTAGTAATGCAGCAAATCAACATCCACCACGTAGAAATAGAATGGGGGATGATATGAAGCTACCTATCTTTAAGGGAACAGGGGCAGAGGACCCAGAGCAACATTGGTTTCTATGCGAAGCCATGTGGACTATTAAAACCATCAATGATGATAATATTAAACTTGTACGGTTGGTCACCACACTAAGAGATCGAGCCTTAACATGGTATATGAAGTATAACATAGTAACCAGAACACTTGTCCAGATCAAGACCGCCATGATTAAAGAGTTTAAGAAACCTAAGTCTGAGTCACAGTGCATTATAGAGCTCAAGGACATCAAACAGTTACCTACAGAAATGGTGTGGGACTTTGATCAGAAATTCAAAGCCATTATAGACCAAGTCAGCTTTGAGTTCGCGCTAGAGCAGCATAAGGAATGGTTTATTGCAGCGCTGCTCCCTCACATCAGACTGCCATTAATGCAGCAGAAACTCCAGACATAGGATGATGTGTTGGAGATGGCAATGAAACTAGAGGCTTCACCTCTAGTGGAAACTAGCACAGGCATGACAAATCTACAAAACCAGTTGGCTAATATCACGTTACAGTTGCATGAGCTTAAGAAAGGGAAAGAGGTTGCGCAAGACATATGGTGCGTAAGGTGTAAAGCACAAGGCCATACTAAACACAATTGTCCAGTCTTTGTAGAATATATAGCAACAGGGGCTCCAAACCCCCTACTACAGACCCATGGGTCGTGGTGTGAAGTATGCAAAACAAGAGGACATCTACCTCAGCAGTGCCCTCTACTTCAGAAGTACGTGTAGACACCTAAGAACTTATACTGCGTCTTCTGCAAGTCTGTAGGACATGATGTACATGATTGCCGAGCCTATGACCTCATGGTCGAGAGCAAGCAAGACATGTATAGATTCCAATCAGAACCACCAGGTCCAGCAGCAGGACCATAGCATGATCCGGCTTATGGTGGCCGTGGAGGAGGATTTAGAGGAGGAGGATGCAAAGGAGGATTTGGCCGTGGAGAAGGCTTTGGCTATGGAGAAGGTTTTGGTCATGGTCGCGGACCAGTTACTTGCTACAACTATGGAGTTATAGGACATTATGCTAGAGACTGTCAGAGTCCCATCACCACATGTAACTATTGCAAATCTTATGATCACACTATAGAGGAGTGTCCTACCTTGATATCTAACATCAAAGAACTTAAGCCAGCAGCACACCAGAACATCCATCTTATTGCTGCTGAGCAGGAAAAGCCAGAACCAAGAGTCAATATTGTGACTCGCAGCGGTGTTTCCACCAGTGAGACATCGCAGGACACTGAAAAGAACACAGGTTAGGAGTGGGTGCGTGGGGCTCCTAACAAAGCAACACCACTTGACCTACAGAAGAATAAACAGACATTTCAGGAAGCTAATACTTTCTTTGATGACCCTATGCAACGAGGATCACAGGTACCTCCGTCTAGGGGCATACCACAGCAAGCACCTTGTGGTGTTAGCCCTGTACAGATATCATAGGCTACCACATCGGGTACATGCGATGAGGATGAGATGACAGGAAGTGTACATTCCTTCCTGCGGAGTTGCTTAAAACTTGTAAGAAATGAGCAAGCTATCGGAGAACTTCATCGCATCATAAATCGGTTTCAGCCATCTTCTTCCGTGAGCAGTACACAGCGTGCTATTCATAACATTACGGGACATACAAGAACATGAAGAGAGATGTGACTCACAGCACAGGTTGGAGAATTCGAAATGGATGAGGTGATCCTAGATCTAGGATCAGATGTAAATGTTCTGACTAAGCAGACATGGGAACAGATGGGTAGCCCTAAGTTAGTTAGATCACCTATCCATTTGAGATTATCTAATCAGCAGTGGGTATCACCCCTGGGTCGATTACCATAGGTGCCAGTTGACATTGACGGAGTTCGCAGCTTTGCGGACTTTGAAGTTATAGAAATCATTGGTGATAGTAGACCATATCCAACACTACTAGGCATTGATTGGGCGATCGGTAACATGGCCGTTATCGACCTAAAGAGAAGACAAATGACCTTTGAGGACGCGCAGATCCGGGTCATCGCACCGTTGGATCCTTTTCAGGGTCCTAGATATATTGAACCTATCCGAGTAGAGGAAGAGGCACGTAACATGGAAAGTCTCTATTAGATGACTGCAAACTAGAGCGACTCAATCAATCTGGCCGTAGAAGGGAACATTAGTTGGCGATGCGACAGCTCATGCGCATCAGAACAGAATTCACGAAGTTTCAGTGCGCACATGCGCATACTTGACTAAGTCACTGTGATGGATTGGTGCAGAGATCAGTGAGATTCCATCGTTTCATGGTCTAACGGATATCTAAGACTTCCTCAAGCAGTTTGAACAACAAATTCCTCATGAGAAGAGGATCGCAGCTATGGACCTTGCAGTACACGCCACACCTGCAAGATGGTGGTATGCACATAAAGAGAATATCGCATCATGGGATGATATTAAAAGACTGATGGCGATCAGATTTTCTATTAACAGAGAGTATGTCCAGCAGCAATACACAGGAGAAAGTGACCCTAGGTCACATATTCAGACATGTGAACAGAATTGGTCAGACATTCCCAAGGATGAATGGGTTCACCGATTCATTCACACTTTGGACACAGTTCCAAGGAACTGGTATACAGAGACTGAACTACGCAAGGGAACAACTACATGGCCACTTATGATAGACAACTTTCTACTCACCTTCGCTTTTGAATCTGAGTATCCAAGTGTTGATCAGGCCCTAGATATAATAAATATCAAGATATTTGAGGATTGTACCTTATCAGTATAGACTCAGCCTGAGTGGGCCATTCAGCAAACAGATGCGCTTGAGTGCTATAACTTTGAAGCAGAACCAGAGGACGAGGATGAGGATCCTCGCAACACCAACATTCTGGAGTCAGAAGGGACTCACGACATTGAGGGACCACAGTTAGAAATTCCAGCAATCACAGAGCCCATCAAGATTAAAAAGATCAATATTGGCATAGAAAAAGAACCAAAGTTTGCCTCTATTGGTGACTATTGGAATGATGAAACAGTTGGACAGATTGCAGATTTGCTTCACGAGTATCAGGACCTATTTCCCACCAAGTTCACAGAGATGAAGGGAATAGTCGGAGACCTAGGAGTAATGAGGATACCATTGAAGGAGGATGCTCGACCAGTCAAGCAGCGTCCATATAGATTAAATCCGCACTACAAAGAAAAAGTTAAAGATGAGATCGATAAGATGCTAGCAGTAGGCATCATTGAGCACGTAGAAGAGAGTGAATGGGTTAGTCCCATGGTCGTACAAGAAAAGAAAACTAAAGGAGACATCAGGATCTATGTCGATCTGCGTAAACTTAACAATGCATCGCTTCATGATCCATTTCCGACACCGTTCACTGATGAGGTGCTAGACAACGTGGGAGGATAGGAGGTCTACTCCTTCACTAATGGCTTTTCAGGCTATCATCAGATCAGAATCCATCCAGAAGATCGATCCAAGACCACCTTTGCAACAGAATGGGGCTCATTCCAGTATACGGTAATGCCCTTTGGCCTTAAGAATGCACCAGCTATCTTTTCTAGAGTAGTAGTTGCAGTATTTAAAGAATACATCCATGAATTCCTAGAAGTCTATTTTGATGATTGGACTGTATTTGGACTAATCGACAAGCACATAGGAGATTTAAGACTAATGTTAGATAAATGTAGGCAGTACCAGATTTCTCTAAACTTGAAGAAATGTATATTTTGTGCGCCATTCGGTATTTTGTTGGGTCACATTGTTTGCAGACAAGGCTTGATGGTAGATCCCGCAAAGATTGCCATCATTGTAAATCTTCCAGCACCCAACTCAGTCAAGCAATTGAGGACAGTACTTGGTCATACTGGGTACTACAAAAAGTTCATCAAGGGCTATGCAAAGATTACAGCACTAATGGAAAAACTGCTAAAGAAAGATATAAAATTCCTATGGAATGAGGAATGTCAGCAGAGTCTAGACACACTTAAAGAGAAGATGGTTATAGCACCCATCCTAGTATTTCTAGACTGGACTAAGCCGTTTCATGTACATGTGGATGCATCTGGCATCGCACTAGGGGTCGTTTCAACGCAACCAGGAGAAGGGGATATTGATCATCCTATCGCATATTCCAGCAGAAAGCTATCGACAGCAGAAAAGAACTACACCACGACAGAAAGAGAAGGCTTAGCTATGGTGTACGCACTGCAGAAGTTTAGGAACTACCTGTTGGGTGCCTCATTCAAGATGTTTACTAACCATTCTGCATTGAAGTATCTAGTCAATAAGCCAGTGTTAGGGGGGAGAATCTGCAGATGGTTACTCCTCTTTCAGGAGTATGATTTTGAAATCATTGTGAAACCAGGAAGATTGAATGCCGGACCTAATCATCTATCAAGGATAAACTCAGGAGAAGAGCCAAGTAACTTAGAGGAAAATTTGCCGGATGCGTAGTCGTTTTCTATCTAGATCACAGACGACTACTATGTTGATATCATTCACTTTCTCACTATAGGATTAGCACCTGACGAGTTTACTAGGCAGCAAAAGAAGCAGTTGGTTGTTAAAGCAGCAGACTTCACCCTGATCGCAGGACAGTTATACAAGTTAGGTCCAGATGAAGTCCTGCGCAGATGTGTGATGCCGCATGAAAAAGACGCTATTATCAGAGAGGCACATTCAGGAACTGCAGGAGGTCATTTCGCAAGAAAGCCGACTGCGCAGAAAATCCTAGCTGCAGGATTATGGTGGCCTACATTGCAAAAGGACACTAAGGACTTTTGCAGATGCTGCGATATCTGCTAGAGGGTAGGAAAACCCTCACGACGAGATGAAATGTCTCTGCAACCATAGGTTACGCTGTGCACATTTGACAAGTGGGATATAGACTTTGTGGGTCCTATCAACCCACCAGGAAAATGCACTGGGGCGAGATATATCATCACTGGAATAGAGTACCTCACTAGATGGGAGGAGGCCAAAGTAGTAAGAAATTGTGATACTGCTACAGCCGCATAGTTCCTTTTTGAAAACATCATCAGTAGATTTGGATGCCCAGTATTTTTGATGAGCGATCAAGGTACACACTTCTTGAACCACACTATTGAGGCCTTGACGGAAGAATTTCAGATTCAGCACCACAATAGCACTCCCTACCACCCTCAGGATAATGGTACGGTGGATGCCTTTAACAAGATTTTAGAAAGCGCTCTTACTAAGATCTGCAATAGCCAAAGGAATGATTGGGACCTCAGAGTTAAAGTTGTATTATGGGCGTATAGGACCACATGCAAGAAACTTACAGGACACACACCTTTCAGCTTGGTGTATGGACAGGAGGCTGTTATGCCTATGGATTATATTCTTCGCAGCTTACGAATTGCTCAGATCACCGGGATGGTTGATACAGACACAGTGGATGAAAGGCTAGCGCAGCTGCTTGCCTTAGAGGAAGACAGATTCATCTCCGGATTCCATCAGAAACTGCAGAAGGAACGAGAAAAAGCTTGGCATGAAATACACATTAAGAGTAAGACTCTTCAGATTGGAGACCTAGTACTCTTCTACGACAGTAAGTGTATTAAGTTTCCAGGGAAGTTCAAGATGCATTGGCTGGGGTCATATCAGATACAAGAAGTTACAGAGGGAGGTGCATTTCAGCTCAGCAAACTGAATGGGGAGCTTCTTCCCACATTGATTAATGGAAGTAGGCTCAAGCTCTATAGTGATAGCCACTCCACCTCTCAGCCCTAGCCTAGACAGCTTACGACGGTGCAGATGTCCAGTGTAGTTGAAAGGAGGCATCGCACCGGGAACTAGTCTACACCGATGATTATTCTAAGTATGAGGAATTGCATAAGGACGGTTCATTTTGCGCAAGTCATTAGTGGCTTGCGAGACCAAAAAAACAAAAAAAGTTAAGTTTCTTTTGAACAGAGGATGCGGTGTTGCATCGCAGCAAGGCGATGTCTCTCTATGTCACGTACCCGCTTTTGCAAGGAAATAGAGGGCTAGTCAAGTCGCCTTCTGACAGGCAGTTAATGAAGAAGTGACCGGTATATCTTACCGTGGATTTGGCAGCAGTGTAATTAATTTTTCCAGATTTGGTAAATATCCGACGAGACTGGCGCCTGTACACACACACTTCGAGGGAAATTTGATCGGATTTCAGCATTTATTGAGGATCAGATGATGGGTATGGTCTCGTCCATGCAATTAATAGGACTGACGGGTTCAGCTTAGATGACCGTTACATCTGGGATTATCGTCTTCGGCATAAAAGTAGAAATTATTCATTCGGGAGGGTTACATTTGCAATAATTCAAGAGCCGAGAGTTATAGAGTGCATCGATCAGTTTCCATGTGCAGAGCTAATCCCGTTACAGAGTGCTGTGATTTCCAGAATTTGCAACCATTGCACGTCCAGTGTTTTACACCGAGTAGGTTCTATCTGAGGAGGAACCTTTAGAAGACATGCTGAGACGTTTCGACCCTGGTGGCCGTATGTCCACTATGACGACGCCGCCCAGGGTTGTGAAATTAGGTACATCACAGGTCAGACAGCCGCCAAGGATGAAGAGTCAAGCGTAGGATGTAGAAGATGTCATCAAAGTCTCTACTAAGGAGAAGAAGAAATACGAACCGATCAATGAAGATAAGAAAGTAAAGCAGAAGAATGACGAGAAGAAATCTCCCACCAGGAAGAAAGTAAAAATGAGAAAAAGAAAGCAACGGGAGAAGACAGCCGACCTATCTGATCAGCTAAGCGAAGAAAAAGAGATTGTTGAGGAAAAGAAATGAAAAACTGGCGATCAGAGGCAGCATGAATACCTGGAGTGATTCGCTGAGGAGAAATTTGAAAGAAGATAGCAGAGCCAACAAAGGATAGAATTCCAGCATGCAGACAAAGGCTTGTTCTCGGAATGGAATTCATGGTTTGTATCACTTTCACATAGAAGGCTCTAGGTCGAGCAACATGTTTTCAGAAGCCTAGAAGATACATATTTATATCTTCCTTATAGCACGAGCTCTAACCCAGATAGAGAGGACTTCTCGTGATACCAGGGATTTGAATCCTTATGGTAAGCACAAGATTAGCAGGTCTTGCAAGCGGTGAGACTGCGAGCGTAACAATAAGGAAAGGTAAGAGAGACCTACGAACTAAGCAACAGAGGACTTTAGTATTAGTCAAGCCATGCTTGACTCGGTACAAGAGCGTGTCGTAGCGATGCAGGACGAAGTCGCAGGACTTCGGGACAAGTTTCAATGGACTTCACAGGAAGCCAAGGAAAAGCTACAGCACGAGAAGCCCGCTGGTAGTGGCTCGGGGACGAGCCACAAGTAAGTGTTAGGGGACTATTGGAGCAGGTTCCCACAGCTACAAAAGAAGCTGCCAGTTTAGTGGATAGATAGTTTTGGCGGAGAGGAGATAAGGTAGAGCTACGACGCCGTAGCATGTTTCTAGCTACAGAGCATAGCTGGAAACCATGACTTTTAGGACAGAGAAGTAAAGGAAGATGACAGTACCAGAGCGGCCAAGAAGAGAGAGCTCACCCACTACATTGAAGGCAGTGGAAAAGATAGGAGGGCTCAGCTACCCTCATAAAGGAAAAGGAGCAACGAGGCCGAGGTAGTAAATACGAAGGACAGATGCAGGGAAGCGGTGCACAGTACCCATGGTCAGCGCCGGGAAGCATGGAAGACTGCAGAGAGCTGTGGTGTGACAGAAAGCGGCTACCTCAAGTACAAATATCCCGACTGTCACTAGTTAGGGTTTTGGGTTACTGTTGGGACAGGCCCACAGTGTTGTAATGGCGAGACCTTCGGGTCACCTATAAAGGGATATATTTTGTATTGTAAAGGGATTCGTTCAGTTGTTAGTTGTTTTTGTATATTATCAGACAGTTGTAGAAGCCGAGCTCTGGTTCTTTTATTAACTGCTGTTATCTTGCTGAAACTAGTAGCTGGCTCATAGAGCATGCGTGTAATGATCTACAGGGATCGACAGAGAGGGAAGAGTATATTGTAAGAGGTGAAATATAGAGTAGGAAAGAGATCTAAGAGAGAAGGGCTCCAGGCTGTGTGCGGAGTTACCCAGAAGATCTCGAGCTGCATATGCGGTGCAGTAGAACTGTGTTTACCTTCCCCTGAGCTATAATAGAAACAAAGTTCTGTGGACGTAACTTCCATCCTGGAGGTGAACCACATTAAAATCATGTGTTATGTGATTGATTATGTGTTGTGTTTATTTGTTGCATCTATCAGTTATCACATGGGCCTTGTTTACAGTTAATGTATGTATGTGTTACTCAGTTTACAGCACTATAGAAGATAAATGCAAGTTGAAGTCCATAAGTATTTTGTGTAAGAGTTTATTTACATTTCATCCCAGATAGTTAAGAGTCGCAGAGTTAAGCAACCTTGTATCTTGAGTCCCGTAAGTCGGAACGAGTAGCACTGAGTACGCTGCGCCGCAACGGAGGATATCGCAAGGAGGTGATATCGCACCAGCAGAGGAGCTGTGGTGCGATGTGGTTGAGAATCAGCGTAGGAAGGAGTTATGCATTTCCTGAGGTGCGGCGATGCGATAAGGACTAGATTCATCGCACGTAAGAGGAAGTTGCATGTCGCAGACAGAGAGAAATCTCGCAGGCTAGAAGAGCTGCGAGACACCCAGGCTGCCACAGAACCTGTTCCAAGACACATGAGTCCTTGGCCAACCCATTAGAATCACTTCGGGTGAGACTTCATGCCGCTCTACGGTCTGTTGCCGAAAGGGCCAATGAGCTAGGGGTGTTGTTGGTTGAATACAGTAAACCCGGGTCTACCCAAGCAAACCAACAAGTACATCGGTACATCCCTATTGTTGTGAGGGGGTGTTAAAAACGTACCACCTATCCATCCAGTTGTCTCTGATGGGTGGAAAAGTGCACAACTCAATAGATATATGTGGCCTGTTGATCTCCGGGATGTTATCCATCCCAGGTAGTCTAAACAATGAATAGATGGCTTGTTTTGTTATTTTCATCTTTTTTACCTCATTGTAACTCAAGCCATCAGCATATTGTTGCCTTTTTCTCTCCCTGTAAGATCCGATGCTATACAACGCATCATTCGATCTTGTGATTGTATCAACAATAGATAACAATGAATCTGATAGGGAGTGGCGGAGCTCATCCCCACCCCTCCAAGCCGACCCAATATCTCTCAAATGGCCAATGAACCTCAGTATCTTCACATTGTTACGATCCATAGTAGCCACTGCAATCATAAATACAAATAAAATATCATTCGAAATATAAACACATGATATAATGACATATCTAAGAACTGAAAATTGTATAACTATTGACATATAAACTAAATCTATCGTGTAAATTTAAATATTGATCTTCAATTTTACAGTAAAGAATAGGCGGCATAATGTGTTGTTGATGAATAAAATACCAGTATAGGCAACGATTTTGTTAGATATGTAATTATTTGTTGTAGTGTGATGTTTTTTGGACTCCAAAGGGTATTTAGCAGAACTTTATGGATTGTATGGTTGCAAGGGTTCCACTGGATTAAATATCATGTATGATCTAGTATGTGATTGGCATGTTTAATCAAATACATCAACCTACCTATGTATCTTCACGTTCATAGAGTCTATTGTTGAACTTTGTTGTCTTGACCTTAACCAAAAAGTACCCTTCGTTCAAGACGAAATATTTGTTAAAAGCATGGGAAGCTGAACTATACCTTATTTTGACACTTGGATTGGGAAGTTTCATCAAAACTATAAGGTGTTTATTGATGTTCTTGGAAGAGAAACTTCGAGAAGTTTCATCACAATTATAAGGTGTTTATTTGTGGATTTTGGTATGGATTCACAAGGATCCTTGTGAGGATCCTTATTTCATGTTTTAATTATTGTTAATGACGGGAATTGTAATATGGATGAGACTAGTAGTTAGTCTCTATTCTAGTTATGGATCACGTTGTTAGAGTGTTAGTCTATTCATAAGCTATTTATTGTTAATGAGAGAGGATATTGTTGAATGAAGTTGGTAATCAATTTCTAAGCCATTTATTAATAATGAAGATTATTATCATTTTGATGAGGGTGATATTCAATGGTTATGGTAGCTATTGTTAATGAGGGTGACTATATTTCTATGAGGAAGGCAGGGTAATTCCTTTAGATGAGGCCACTTGTCAATTCCTACATCAATAATTGCTATCATAGATACAATGGGATGGTTTGGATCATATCACAACCAACTATATAAAATACACAACTTAAAGACTCAACATTTGAGTGTACAAAATGTCAAAAAAAAAAACATGACAAAGAAAAAATCCCAATATATTCATTTGTTTTTTGAGTTAATTGGGGTTTTGGTTTCCATTGGGAATGGGAATTTTGTTAAATAATCAAAACTATTTCATTTTTATCATTAAATTGAGGAATTGGTTTCAATTGGCCAATTACAATGGGGTTCTTGTTTCCATTGGCCAATTACATCGGGTTTTTGTTTCAATTGGGCAATTCCATTGGGTTTTTGTTTCAATTGGCCATAATTTAATTTAATATGGTTTATTTTTTCAATCTAAGGAAAATAAATTGATGAAGAAAATGAAAAAAACATGAAAAAAAATGAATAAAATACCTCACAAAGGGGAGGTTTATCCAAAGGTGGAGATGGAGGGCTCAAGCACACCCAAAATCGCGTATGCATAGTCGAGAGTTCGTCCTCGTTTGTCCAATAGCTACGCGGTTATGAGAAAAAGACGGCCTCAGCCGATTTAAAAAAAACAACCAGGCTTTAGAAATTGCGCCTCCGTTTTAGTGAAGTAAATCGTGCCTCCATTTTAGTGAAGGAAATCACGCACGCAATTCTATTGACTAAAACGGAGGCACGATTTTTATTACTATCCTAGTTGGCATGAATATTGCCATCCTTGGGACTAGGCTTGGCAGGTTCGGTGTTGCTTGGGATGATTTCTTTTTTTGGATCAAGAGTGATTGACTTCACTCCACCATTGCATCTAAAAGGTCCCTCAACTTCTTGCACACACCCATACAGCTTTAGTAATTTTGATGCATTTGTTTTTTATTTATTAGGTCATTTTTATTATTTCTTTGTGATTTTGTTTACTTTCAATCACCATCAACCCTTACTATAAAACACATAAAAATCAAATATCCAAAAATATTAAAAAAAAGTAAGTCAACATTGCAAGATGTAGGAATCATCTCAAAGTCTAGAATTCTAATTTCGATATTTTTGCTTGATGCATCCCATGTGAATTTTGACTTGTGATAAACCCCACATTAACATAATGCACACTCACAAGGTTGGATGCCATTTTTTAGGAGCTCTACAATAAAAAAAAAATTCCTCTACTTTCTTTGTGCCTCAAGTTTTCTCCTTTGAATATTAAGAAGTACCAATGAAAAACCATAGTTTGGAAGGAGATGAAATCCAATTCCAATACCTATATGTGTGTATCCAGTGGGAAAATAGAGCCTAGTAATTTTAAGAACCCAATGATTTTCCATCAATATGATAAATATTTTTTTCATGCATAATGGTATGAGATCACAAAATTTGACCTTCCCAATTGCATGGAATTTCAATCTATAATCTTTGTTTGTGCATAGAGATGTTTTAACTTAGGCTCAATAGCATTTATTGAAGATATCCTACCATCCTTTGTTAATTCCATAACGCCCTTCATTTTAATGTGTTATATTGTGAATAAATAATGAACACACAATTGTATTTATACATATGTGATACATATATATTGGAATCAATTATATTATTGCTCTCTGTTTTCTATGTAATTGTTACCAATTATACAAATTCTAAAATTTTCTACTCGAAAGAGTAGAAAGCTATGTTATTCTACAACTCTTTAATAACAAAGTGCATTAACTAAACAAACAAATAAAGATACTTGGTGTCCCCACATGAATCATATTAAACAAATAGTGTGCATTAACCTTATTTCTTTAGGGGCCGAAGGAGAGACACAAGCCTACAAAAATATGGGGAGTTATTAGATCCACGATAGTAGGTCTTGACAAGTAATTTTGAAGCTTCTCGGGTAAACTCAACTCGCCATGAAAAAATAAAAAAAATCACTCACATAAGACTCAAATTTTAGGGTCCTTACTTTCATTCATTATTATTAGTCCTTACCAGTGGCTAGCAGGGACACTATGAATTGGCTTGCCACCAGTTTCTAATAATTTACACAAAAACCAAGACAAATATTTATCATTTACCTTATGTTCTACACAAATACCAAACAAAACTAAGAATTTTTTATTTTTATTTTTCTATGTTATGTTTCTAGTGTGAGATGGTTATGATGTTTATTTAACCAATAGGAAACTTTGAGGTGTTATTTGTCCTCATAGCGAGGCCAATTTAATTTTTACCTTTTTCTAACTTAAGGTTAAAATGCTTTGAGATATCTTATAGGTCACATAGTTTTCATTTTCATTAATGTTATCTTCAAGATAACATTAGTTTATAAACATAAAATGTTAGGGATCATATTTCCTTCGGCTTAGTTCTGCTTTGCTACATATTTTAGATCTCAGTTGACATGTGGATGGTTGAAGATGTGGATCTTTGCATGTTTTCCATCTATTCCCCTTCATGTTTTCCATGTGTAACTGTGTTCACCCTCATTCACAAGAACTATAATTCCACTATTCTCTTCATGGTAGAAGATGGGTAGATCTTCCTGCTGCAAAAATGATGATAGGCTAATGGGCCAAGACTAAAGAAGAAAAACGCCACCTAATAGCTCACATTCAAGCCCCCATGGTGGCTAGACATAGGTTTTGTTTCCAAATCTTTTCTTCATATATTATAGATTACAGGGCTAGTGAGATATGTATAGAGCTACTGAGATGTAGAAAGAGTTGCAGGCTGTCAAGGCTAGATAAAAACAATTCAGATCACTTTTGTTGCTCCGAATCCATTGTTTAAAATCTTGATTTTCAAGTTTCTTATAAACCATTTTTAATGGCACATGAATTCAATTTATTCTTATGCTTATGAATTCAATTTTTTTAGCTTTTATGCTTTGGAACTCTGTTTATTCTTTGGCACTCGACTTCTGGCTCTATGAATTCCACTCAAAGAAAATACACCCAACAAATTGTGATGAGACCATCTTCGACAACGTCCAATATATGCTTATGATGTAGTCTATTTTCACTAGAATCATTGAAGATATCTCCATTGCTGGGGACTCCTTTCTCTGGCCTTTGTATTTGACTTGGATGAGAGGCATGTCTTTTTCTCCGGAGACTACACTAAAGGTCCAGAGTTTCATGTCATAAGGAACAAATTTGATAATTCCTACAGACTTAAGTGATTCAGAATTAAAGCATACACCATTAATTCACTATCCACAGAAATACAAATATCTATCTGTAATTCAATCATTTTCTACTAATAATAGGTGGGGTATTCAGTTTAAATTTTGTTTTAAATATAGATAAACCATTCAATATTTGCATGTAGTGTTGGAATTTGAAAACATTAAAAATTCTATATATAGTAGCCAAGAGGGAAAGAATTTATCTAATAATATATTTATAAATTTAATTATAAAAAATTAAATAATTAAAATACCAAAAATAAATTATAAAGCAATGAAACCAATTTTTAATAATATATTCCAAAACATATTACCTTAACTAAAATATAATATTATAACTCGTTAGTAAAATTTATATTACAAAATAAATCTAATTTTAATTTAATATAATATTTGATATTTATAATTAAAAGATAAAACAAAATATATATTATAAATTTTAAAGCTTTAAATTGTTAAAATCTAAAACTAATTATGAACAAAAAGTAAAAATAAAACACTAAAATTTAAATAATTTTTAGTTTAAAATATGTTACAAAAATGTAGACAAATTGATGTATCTTATTATGTTGAATATTCCAACTGGGTTTCTTGGTGAGAGCCAAATATCTTATCCAAATAGACTACAACCAAATCAGATGTTTTAAAAGCATGTTTAATTAAATATGACTACAGTTTTTTTAATGCTAAATTTCTAATAGATTTTATTGTTAATCTGATATCTAATTCATGACATCATAAGGACATGACATAATTGAACTAATTCTGATAAACTCCCAACCATGTGAATGACAATCAGAATTCCTCGAAGTCAGTCAAATGAATGAATGTCTCATCATCTTTTTAATTAATTTTGTGGGTGATAAACGAAACGACTTTGACTTTGCATTTTGAACCATGGGCTATTTTTCCTGTCAAATTTAGTTCAGATTTTGATTTTCTCGTCAAATAAAACAAAGGAATCTCTAAAACGTTTATAAATTATATGAAAACAGTAAAAAAACGTTTATAAATTATGTCAAAATAGTAAAAAATGATAGGTGAGAGTTTTATGGCTGAAATCCAATATCTTGGTAGGTCTTTTTTTTATCTGTTTATCCATAGAAAAACTTAATCAATTGGGTATTTTTTTTATTTACCCATATTTTAATAGTTACACAATATAATAAACCTGCAATTGCTTTAGAAAGTGTAATAATAAGCTAACAACTATAAGGTAAATGGCTGAAAAAGAAAAACTAAAATAAAAATAAAAATAAAAATAGATAAACATTCCAACTTAATCACAATTTTTTTTTACATTTTAATGCATATATATAATTGTTATAAAATGCATGATACCAATTTAACATTTCTTATGCTCAAAACTGACCACTTTGATTGGCATTACCAGAAATTAGGATACACTAATGCTATTTTTATTTAATTCACATTAGATTTGTCAAAAAAAAATCAAGGATTCATTTCGTGGGAAAACTATTCAACAAATCCCTAAAGACTTGATAATCTAAAATACATTGTCTTTTCTACAATATTTAACCATATAGCAACACAATTTCCATAAATCCTCATAGGAGAGAAACCGTGTGAATTCTATTGATCAAAAGAAAGATTTTGAAGGAAAAAAAGTTATCTTAAAATCCATTGATGATAGTAAGGAGAAAAGTACTGAAAGGAATTCAACAATGACCTTCAAGCAATAATATAGTGAACATGAGATGACTCGTTAAATAAAATCTACTATAAAGAGAAAGGGGAAATGCCATAAAATTAAGAGCCTCTATTGGAGTTGCAATATTGTTGGAAAAACAATATTCATACAAAATTCCAAGTTCAAGACTTCTTAGGAAGATGTCAAAGGCTTGGAAATAAATGTACATGAAGGTAAATTGGGAATTTGCAGGTCCTAGAAGAGGATGGGATTTGGCAACATTATAAGTTGGGAATATACACACACTTTTTAGGAAAGGAAGTTGAATAGTAAAGGATTTCATCCATGGGTTGATTTGTGGGGAAGTGATTTGGGGAATTGGTTTTCATGAAGAGTTAGTAATCCCTAAAAAAGTCTATATTAAATGGTGGACATCTAAATTGGCAAAGTAGTTTAGTTTATGTGAATTGACGAAGTGCCAATATACAATCACCTCTGCTAGTCAGTTTTATGTTTAAGTAAATCCTAAGGCATCACAAACAATACCTTTTGTCTCTTGGGTCATTGGTCACCCTTTAGCAAAGTATATTTCCCTTCTTATGTAGAGATAATCACTTTGAGACTTTGGTTATACAAAGGAATTTTTTGCAAGCCATGTATTTGTCAAGGAAGTGATCCTTCTATTTGAAAAGTTTGAAGGTTGTCATGTGGTTCTTGGTATTCAAATGTGAAGCACTAGATAAATGGTGCATTTAGAATTTTAAGTTTCCTATGGACTTTTCCAAGGAATAAGTAGGGATCATTTTAGGGGCGAATTTTAGCCGAGTAGGCTATTTTTCCATGTTTTTCTCCGAAAAAACATTAGTCATTTTGCATTTTTTGAAGCCCTGTTTTTCCCAATTTTGATGGGGTAAAGTTTTTTCACCCTAAAAATCACCAAATTATTATAAAAATGATATAAAATCCTTGGAAATTAAAATATTTTTTGAAAAATATCGCCAATCATTTTATAGTTGCCGTTTTAAGAATTAATGGTAATATTCGCCAACATTTATACACTTTTAAATATGTATGGTTCCTTAAAATCATCCTTGAGTACAACAAATAAAAAATTTGCCTCTTGTAGGAACAACATTTGTAAGTTTAAATGAATTTACCAAACCAAGCTTCCCAACACTTGCAAATGGATTCATTGAACTTGATTTCAAAATTGTTGCAACAAATGGCATGACTAATTTGTTAAAATGAAAGGAATTCTAGTGGGTGGAGTTTTCAAAATCCATGAAAGGTGGCCACATGTAGGTGGAATAATGGAAGATGGAAAAATTCAATTTGTGGTGATTGAAATTCAAGATATGCATTAGATCAAACATATAAGCAACAACTTCAAAATAGTGGTAGGAAAGAAAATGCGAGTGTTTAGCTACTATGAACTTATAAATGATGGAGAGTGTAAGGGAATTTTCAGGGTTAATGGCACTTGGAGAAACCCTAAGAGCAATGGTAAACCGCTCTCATATGCTAGACTAGATCAACCTAGATAGAATAGAGCCATACCAACTCATTTGTCGAGGCTATTTGAAATTTGGGTTTGACAAGAAACTTGAAATTTCATATTCTCTCTTAAATTTTATTTTTCAGTTTGACAAGAAACTTGAAATTTCATATTGTCTCTTCTTACCTGATTATAAATCCATTGTTATTGACGATGAGCTCAACAAGATCTACATAGTACCAACTGATAAATATGTGGATGAAATTTGTCATTATTAGCTACAATGCTTTCAATGTGCTCATCCCATCTAGAACGTCACAAAGTGGACAACTATATATATACTGAATCCAACAAGAATTAACTTCAGCTTCAAGCAATTCAAGTGTCAGTCATGAAAACCAATCAAAGAACCCAAAATAATCCTAGAATATCGATTGTATAAAAATCATAAATTACAAAGAATAGAAGGTTGTGATAAGCGAGCCTTACAAATAATGGGAACAAGGGGACTATAGTTCCTAGGACCTATGG